>VXBL01002124.1:0-95810 GCA_013400195.1 Aramus guarauna | reverse complement strand
TCCCCGCAGCGCCGCTCCGGAGGGGAAGGCAGGCGAGCTCATCCGCTTCCTGGATCACCGGCTGAGCATTACCGCTTCCGGGGAGCGCCGCGGCCCGCCGGCGAGGGGCGACGCCGCCCGGACCCAGCGCGGCCGCACAGGGGTTAACCCGGAAAACGGGTGAAATACAGGGGAAGAGCTGGGCTGGGGAGCGCTGGGGAAGGGGCGGCGGGATGCGCCTGCGCAGAGCGGACGGGGTATAGCTCTCCTCCCCTTCTCGGGCTGGGCTGGGTGGGGGGCAGTCGCTCTGGCCGCTGGCGGGGGAGCGGGGCCCAGCGCTCGGTCCTGAGGCGCAGCCGGGTTCCCCTCTGTGCCGCCGCTCCGGGCTCGGGGCAGCCGCGTGTGGGCGGAGTCGTTAGGGCCGGCCGGCGTTGCCCGCAGCTGCAGGCGGCTGGAGGGAGGGTTACCTGGCTGGCCCCGGCCTGCCCGCGGCTGGGGCGGGGGAAGCTGTGCTGCTCCGCCCGGCGGGAACCCCAGGGCGCTGGGAGGGAGTCTGCCGCTGCCGGGTGCTTTGAGGCGGCTGTGAGAAAGAGCCCCTCAGTCTGCCCGGTTCACTGACACCCGGCGTGAACGACATGAATTTTTATTTAAATTTGTTCCAGGACTTATGTAAGGCTCTGGTGGGCTGCGTGGGCAGCGGCCTACGGCGTGTAAGGCTGCTGGACGCGGGGCTGGGAGAGGGGCCCGGCAGGCTGTGTGCCATGGCTGTGCCCGAAGGCAAAGAGGTGATGGTGGTTGCTCTGGGCCTAGGAGAAACGGCTTTGCGTGACAGATGCGTTGCCAGTTTTCACAAGTGGATTTAAGCCTCCGCTCACCACCTTCGAATAATCCCTTGTGGCAGCATGGAGAGCTACTGCTGCTTCTTTTCTGCTCAGGTAGGGAAAGGAAAAGGAAGATAGTCGCGGGACTCTGTAACACATACTTTGTGCTTCAGAGCCTAGGTCATTCCTGTGGCTGTTAGCCTACAGCTCAGCTAGTTCAATGGGAGTAAGTGCATTAGGGATCATATTTTCCACTGACCTCAGATACTTCAAGCGGTTTTGTTGCAGGCCAGCTTGAAGAAGTGCTTTACAGATCATAGTGAATCAGGAAGCAGATGGCTGGCCTTGTAATTCACTAGTTACCTTCTTTGAGCATGGAAACCGTGCAGAAGAAAGGGCTAGGGCTTGTGCGTGCAGACTGTGAGCTCAGAGGGAGGATTGTAGGGAACAGAAAAGAACACATAGCGTGGGCAGGTGATTAAGTGGAGGTGAAAGAGATGCAGGTGTGAAACTGGCTCATACAAAGGATGCATGCTCATAAGTATTTTTCAGTTCCAGAGCACTGCATAGCAGTTGGAGTATATCAACGAATGTGGCCCTTAACGCTTAAGGATTTATACTGTAGCTTTTAAAATGCATAGAAATAATATGGTATTACACCTTTGATGGGTCTGATTAGTTTGTATTAGACTTCAGGACTCATAAAATTGGATCTTGTTTTACTGTAGACCAGAATCCTATTCTTTTGTTTTAAATAAATCTGCTGTTCACCTTGGTCATGTGCAATTTCTTCAGAATCAAGAATCCTAAGAGGATTTACAGTTCACTATCTCAGGTAGAAGTAATTCAAATATAGAAGAACATAGTCAAAGTAGCCTACCATAAAGGTTAAAAAATGAAAACCACTGCCTACATGTGTAAAACCAAATGTAAGGTAGGCCTATAAATACCTGTGTATTAATCATAACTATTTATTGCACAGTGATGTTCTGCTGAGGTGGTTTGGGTGTTCTGTCCAAGTTTTTCCAGAAGTCAATTTGTTTAGGATTCTCTTTCTGCAGAACCTTAACCCTATTTCCTGGGCTTACAGTGTTGTTCCAAAGATAATTACAGCATCCTTGTAACATGTTTCATCCCATACTGCAGATGAATAATCCCAGTTTTATCTCTGCTGTTTTGCTCTGGGGATTAATGGTTGTTTCCAATTCTTTGAGTATTTTCAGCAGCATTTTCCCAGAACTCCTCTTTCACCTTAGTTATAACAAGACTTGTTTCCTGGGCACAGTCAAATAGAACACTTTTTACGAGGCCAAAACTTTAAGAATCCTACATAGCACAATAAAATGTTATACCTGATTTTCAGGTTTAGGTGAGCAGCTAGACACTAGCATTTTTTCATTACTTTTTTCTTTTTGGTGTGCTGTGGGAGTCAATATGTATCATGGCACAATTGTATTTGAAAAATGACAGCACATATATCATGTTACTGTATCAGTAATAAGTATGTGACAAGTATGTGATTTACTGAAACAGAAAAGAAGAAAACATTGTTATATGCATGTGGAAAAAAGGCTCCAAAGCAACTCATTTCACACATCCATCAAATAGTCCATCCTGCACAGTCCTAAACAATGCAGGTGGGAAAACAGGCAAACCCATGTCAAATAAGCAGGAATCTCTTCCAACAATCTCCCCTTAGTGTAGCGTGCTTGTCCCTTTTTCTCAGAGATTAGAGCTGAGGTCAATAGTTTGTTGGCATTAAAGTTTCAGTCGCCACAGAATTTCATATACATTCAATCACTTCTCTCTGTTTTTAGTAGTTGCAGTATAGTTGTTTTCATTAAACAAGAAAACCCATCCTACCCTTACTAGCTGGTTTTGTTATCCAGTGCAGAAAATTCACCTGTACTTGTGGTTTATTCCTGTACCTTCTTCCCCCCCTCGCAAAAAANNNNGAAAAAAAAAAAAAAAAAGACACAAACATATTAATATAGACAAGAAGATTTAGAAGGCCAAAGAAAACAACTTTTCACTTTGTTTTCAGATTAGTTGCCAAAAAAAAAAAAAAATACTTGAAAGTGAATTGGTTGACTGGTCTCTGATGGAAAAAGTAGATCTTTTATAGAAAGGTATACAGAGAAAAATTAAAGCATTTGGAAATGGGGAGTTTGACAACATTGTGCTTTTACCTTGCATTTTGAAATGAATGGATGAAATTTTCCTTTTGGGGAAAAAGGGATCACTTGAATTGCAATTAGAATTTTCCGTTTGCTCTTTCATTTGAATACAAAAATGTCTAAAATACTGTCTCTCTCTACTGGAAATCAAACATGTTGTAAGTGAACATTAAGTTTGTATCCACAAAACCCAGTCATGTTATGGAGAGCATGCCATCACGATGTGACAGGTCCCTCCAGTTCTTCAACCTCATGTGCTTGGGAAGATAGAATCACATTGACGCATATAAAACGTTCTCTTTAGCAAAGCAATTAGCAAATTCTCTTCACCATTTCAGTTTGTTGGGTATCAGGTGCCTGAAACTTTTCCCTAGAGCGGAATTACACCTGCACTTTAAATGATGAATCGGTGCGAGAGGAGATGCTGAACTTCACGTAGTTTATAGCCAGCCAAAGCTTGTGCAAATGTTTCTCCTGAGTATCAGCAGTGCCATTGCTGTAACAGCAACGGACTCGATGCCCACGTAGGTCACCACTGGGATGGATCTGGACTTTGAGGTGCAGTAGAAAGGAGCAGATTCATCTAGGAGGCATCTGTATGACTGGATGAAAAGACTGTGCATGTATTACTCTGAGAACATGCTAGCAGGAAAAATAACCCTGGGCAAAATCGGACCCTCTATCTCCCAAAACAAGATGCACAAACTCAGGCATTTTGAAAATGCAGAGTCTGCTCCTCGTGCTAACTTTGTTATACTGCACTTTGTTTCCTCTTTCAATAGCAATAGCTGGTGTTTATTCTTCCTACTTTTACTTTGTATATTGACTCTGATCTTGCAGCAAGGTCACCTCCCCCTCATTTCACAACTTCTCTTTGCATTCACAACTTCTCAATGCAATACCTTTTTATAAGGTATCATAGAGAATTTTAAATTTTCTCCATCATGATTTTGCATGGTTGCAGTTATTAATGTTAATTTACACACTCGATAGTGCCATCAGGCAATCCCGGCAGTGTAATGTGAATCACGTTATGTGGCTCGTTTCAGGTTAGGCTAGTTTCATGGACAGTTTCTGTGGCTTTTAGGAACTCTCCCTCATGGAGGAGGAATGAAGCCTGACTTGAAAGGTGGGGATTGTTTCAGAGAAAGAAACTGGTTTCAGATGTGCCATATGTGTACATTGTATGGTGGTTAATGTAAACAATTAAAGGGGTAAATGTCTCATCGTCCCCTTCTGTCATGTTCCATACATTTTGAAGCACAAACCCACGTGGCACAGGTGTCAAGGAAACAGAGGGAGTCAACATATCCCACACCTTTTTCTACTCCTGAATTTCCATGTCCTCCTTTTTCACTCAGCTCTTCTGTTACTGGTTTGTTTAAATGATATTCTCTGCAAAGCAGGACAAGGAATTTCATCATCTCTGTAAAACATTTAGCACTTTAACTTGACCAAAATAAAATATAGCTGTAGTCCAAAGTACAATATCAGAGAGATTAATGAGCTCAATAACTGCAAGAGAAGCAGCAGTGGTTTTGTGAGGAACTGGATCCCCTGTCTCAGGTCTCCCAAAGGGCTATAAGGTTAATTAAACCCTGGCTCATTGTTATAACAGTAAATCCTAAAATATGATGTCAGTCTTTGGGTCCCTACTGGGACAAACCTTGTTGAAATTCTTTCAAATATTTAAGAAGCAGGGAAAAGGAAGGAAAGCCATTAAATTGTAACCCTAATTGCCTTGTGTTTTGATGGAAAGGCCATTACAGGGAGAAATCCACATTTGATAATCTTCCTGCTGAGTGTGAAGATGGTATCAACTGCCCTGTTTTAGGGGAGGGGAGGACCAGAGAGAAAAGAAGACAAACAGAGAATGGTATTGAGGAAGGGAAATAAATGATCCCCAGAAGGCAAGGGATGTGATAGGAAGAAAATAAAATTCCTATGGCAGGTTTTGATCAGGATGAAGACAAAACCAACAGTGTCCACAGAGTAATTTGATTCCCTGATACCCTTTAAGATAACGAAGGCCCAGGACAATCATGGTAGATGCTAGGAGCCTGGGATTTCCTAGCAGTAACAGTGGTGAATGTAAAATGCCTTGTTCTTTCTCATCCACATATCCCACTGCTCCCATTTGGTGACCTCCAAATAAAGATTTTTCAAGAGAAAGCAGATCTTTGTTCTTGACATCTAACCCCGCTAGCACATTTCTTTCCATTTCATGTTGGGGGGAGGACCCTGGCCAGCAGCCACACAACCGCTTGCTCACTCCTCCATCCCCAGCAGGACAGGAGCAGAAAAGATAAAGAATAAAAGTGAGAAAACACGTAGGTTGAGTTGAAGACAGTTTTATAGGTGGAGGAATGAGACAAAGAATGAAGCAAAGGAAATTACTTGCCATCTCCCACACAGAGACTGATGCCCAGCCAGTCTGAACAGCAGCTGTTTTGGAAGCAAAAAATCTCCCTTCTTCTTCCACTACTCCAGTTTTTACTGCTGAGCATTATGTTATGGTATTATATGGTCTGGAAAAGCCCTTTGGCCAGTTGGGGCCAGCTGTCCCAGCCGTGTCCTCTCCCAATGTCCTTACCATCCCAGGCTCTTGACGCTGTGCAAGCTCTGTTCGGCTACAGCCAAAACTTTAGGGTGTTAGCAACACAATTGTAGCCACAAATTCAAAACACAGTGCTATATGAGCTGCTACGAAGAAAGTTAACTCCATCCCAGCCAGACCCAGTGCAATATCTAAATCATTTAGGTCACCATTACACCAACTGTCAATTGTATGGAGGGCCTTGAAGATGTCTTCCCAGAGCTCTTCAACATAGGCACAAACACTAGTACCAGTTACACTGTGCCCAGCTCTTCCCGTCTTTACAACAACCGGTCATTTAACAGATTGGGTTGGTTTTCCTCAGACAGCTTAGTGTAGGATTATTCCAGAGATGTTCATGAAACAGTACCCTGACTTTGACATACTATCACCACTATTTAAAACAGAACCTGTCGCCGGTAAGCAGATGAACAGTTCTGGGGTTTCCATGAAATACTAGGAGATAGCTTACGCATCCGATATTTTACCAAAAGTTCAAATCCAGTCTGACCTGAAAGTGGCTACAGAAGAGAAACTTCATAGGCAGATTGAATATTTGAATGTCCAAGTTTATCATTATTTGGACAGTAGCAAGGTTTGGAAAGAAAAATTCAGAAGGAATTTCTATAGAAAGCCTCCTTCTTCAAGATAAGCATCAACTTCCACCTACAGAAAAACTTTAAAGACATTTTTGTAATGATCAGGTTAGAAAAGAACTCCTTGCTTGTAGGGATTCCTTGCCTTTTCCTCCGATAGATTTCGTAATTAATATTTTGGGAGAAATGGCTACCGAGGTTCATGGACTTCCAAGTGAGATGGCCTGCAGTTCCTCTTCCAATTCACTCTGTACAGTGTTTAGGATTGAAAAATCTACTTATTAAACTGAAGGAAGCCTTATCCCAAAGGAGGAATAACTTGAGGAGTCAGATAAAGAAGCAGATGTATAGTTCATGTTTTCATTTGAGTTTGTAGACAGCAGTCACAAAACTGACACCGAACCACATAGTCTAGTGCCACCAGCTTGTGGTCTGTCAGTGAACAGCCCTCTGGCACATAGACACCAGCCTGTCCACAGACATTATTTTAGATGTATTTTTAAATAATTCCTGTTAAACTACTGTAAAAATGAGACACAGTGTGTTTGCCCCATTAAATAATTGAAGTCATTCCTGTATCCTGTAAGTACTTTCATGTCTTTGCCTAGACATCAAGATTTTAAGGTGATCCTAACATTGAAACCAGAAGTTATCGATATCATTTGATACCAGCTTAGCTACGGCTTTTCACCTTATTGTACTACAAGAGAAAAATCTGGTGGATTCACTCTACGATTAATGAATTTGTGTATGAAAGCAAGTAAAAATTAATGCTGGGGGCATGGTTAACTTTGTCATCTCCGGGTCATAACCAATAAAACGCTTCTGCATGCAATCAGTTGACTACTTTTAACAGAATGAGTTTTCCATAAGAATTTGTTTTGAATTAACTAATTTCACAAATTCACAGCTGCCGAGGCCCCAACACACAGCCATCTGCAGAAACACAGAAGAAAATTGTTAAGATTTTTACATTTGGGAAAACCCCTTTACAATATTGTAAAGTGAATTCTTTTTCAAAACAGTTTAAAAACCACCTTGTCTTTTTAAATTAGTATGTCAGCCACAAATCATTAACTATACATGATAATCAGAATGTTGACTTTTTATTTCACATCCCTGGGAAAGAATCATTGACTGAAATTTATTTACTAGCAGCAAAACCAGCATGGGGAACCCATTTCCATACTGGCTCTATTCAAGAGCATTTTCATTCCATCCACAGGTGGCTGTCTGTGTTTCTGCAGCAGAAACTGCTGTCTTGTGTGAACTGCTCCCCATCACCAGAGTTATGAAAATATGGGGAATGCGGAGGAAATGATAGTAACTTTGCTGAAGAGCTGCATGTGCCCTTGCTCTGAAAGCCCTAAATGACCACCAAGACAAACGAGAGGGACAGGGTTGAAATGGGGGATCAAAGACCTTCAAGAAGAGCTAGGAAAAGCTAACAAGCCTGAAGAAGTGGAGAGAAAAGAAAAGAGACATCATTTAAGGAAGGTGTCTGCAGAAGAACTGGCCAGCAATCCAGGGCAGAGCAGCTGGAGCAAGAAGGGGGGAGATGCTATCTAGCCTGGAAGGGAGGATCAGTATCATGATATTTCTCTGAGATAACCTTCATAATCTTTTCAACATCAGTCTTCATCTTCTGGGACTTAAAAAAACCTCCTTTCCTGGCAATGCCTGTCTTTCTAGCACTCCTTGAGACAGACTTTCCTCCTCTCCCAGACAGCTTGCTCTGAATAGCTCTCAAAAATCCTACTCATCCAGGGAAGATGCTACAAAAAGGCAGCGTGTTTGAGTTATTAGAGGCAGCTTCACCTTACAGGCATGAGAAGTAAGGCATTTAAACTCACAGATCAAATGCCGAGTATGTTACAAGCACGCTTATCCACCTTGGTAAAGACGAACAAGTTCCAAGTATGAAATTTTGAGTATGAACTTGAAGCATGAAAGTATGAACATCATTATCAGGATGATAGTTAGGTGTCTAGTGCTGCAAACAACTGTGCTTCCTCTCCCTGTACCACACGAATAAAATAAAAGAAAGAAAAGGAAAAAGTAGACATGACACCTCTTACTCCAAGCTAATTCTGAAGATCAGAGGGATTCAACCTGGTCATGTTTGCAGCTGAGCCACCACTATACTTGCCTCCTTTTCTCCCCCCTCCAGCAGGTCATTTATATTTGTTTCCCGAGTCACTCAAACTTATTTAGAAACTAACTAGTAAAACTGCAGTGATCATAGAGCCTTTTACAGCTCTGCTGAAATCCAGACTTTTCAATCAGCGCGCTTCCAGCATGGGCAGAAATGAGGTCAGGTGCCAGCAGACAGAGAAGGCCCTCAAACCCCAGGACTTCCTCCAGCTCTGCAGTATTTTCAGGATGCAAATCCTGGACCCGAGCTGCAAAACAGAAGCACTTCCACTGCCAGCAGGGAGGCACTACGGCTAATTAGCTGGTCTTGAATATCGAGATGCAGACCGATAGCATCCAGCAGTCCCTCCAGCATTTCACGGATGCTACTTCTCCGTATCACCCCCCTCTGAACCCGCACCCTTAGCAGCAGCCCCCTTTTCCAGGTTATCCAGCCCTGGTGAGTGCACAGCCACACCAGCTCTTACGAGAGAGTCAGCTAATGCTGCATGAAAATGGAAAGCAATTATCCTAGCTCAAGAGGGAGAAGGCTTGTACGAGGAGGTTCATTCTCATTTATGCCAAGAGTGGGAGAAAGTCCAAGGCAAAGTCCCAGGGCTGTCACTCCCCAAGGCAGTTTTGGGCGTCTTCTTGAGACTGAAAAATGTTAGAAGAAAAGGGTTTATTTCCTGTTTATCTGCAAAGTTATACTATCCTGAGAGAAGGAGTTAGAAGCATAGAAAGATAAAAGTTTGAACCCTGGCCATACTTTGGAAAGGGGGGAGGTAAGACACCATCACGGGATGTTTCCGTGCACAACTCGAGTGCAGGAGCTTCACTATCGCTGCCAGCAAAGCAACTGCATTGCCAGATGTGAGCAACCTGTCATGACCTGCCATGAGGGCTTGAGAGAGACCGTGATTTATTCGACCTGTGTCACAGCCAGAGAGCTCCCCGTTCGCAGCTCAGGAGGCAAATCCCTGTTACTGAAGTTGTGTTAATAGCTATACACTGCAGTCTGTGCACCCGTACACCCTCAGCTGGGGACTGTACAGACCGGACAAAAGGCAGCCCTTTCCTCCAGCATATCATCGTGACTCTGTTCATTTTCACTTAAAACACTATTAGAAACGTACATGTATGGTAATTTCTAGAAGTCATTTTAGAAAACACGTTAAAGGAAACATTAATAAAATAAACCTTTACCAACTAATTATGTTTTTGCACAAACATATCGTAACAGAGTAGTTGTGGGTTTTTAACTTCTCTTCATTTATCCTCCTGCTTAGGACTATCTTCTGGAGAGTACGGGTGAAGTTGGTAAGAGGTAGATCATAAAATTTCTAATTTGATTTCCTAGGCAATAAGGATCTCTGCCCATCACACCAGCTTGGGGAACAGCTCTCATGTCCAAGGTATAATTAAAAATTGATGGGAAGAGGGAAGGAGGGAATCTTAAAGTAAGTTACACCATTATTTAAATACTATTCTATGAATTCATCAAGGGAATGCTCACTTCAAAATTAGCATGTCAAAAGCTATTAGTTATTAAATTAAAATGCAATATTAATTAGAAATGAGATTCCCTTGCAAGTTGAGCTTAGGCAGGTCCTCCCTGCATGGCAAAACGGAAGTACTGCAAGAATAATGAAGCCTGAAAAAGAGGCCCAGAAAGCCATCATGAGAAACCTAGAAGTAAATAGTCAAGTAAGATTCCTCCACTTCAGAGTAAGTTTTTTTCCTGCTCTGTATCAGTGGAACTGCATCCTGCAGTGACATGACAGGTATAATCAAACTCATCACCTTGAGTTCGGATGGAGAGAGGACAGCTTTTAGGCGTGCACTGGAATGTCGTTACGGACATGTCGGATGTTTTCACACACAGAAGCAGGGATGGAGCGTGGTTTTTGGTAGTTGAAGCATTCCCAGGAGTGAGTCCCATTAAGAGGAGACTTTTTTTTCTTACAAAATGAAGAAAAGGCCTGATACCCTAATTATCATGATAACAGTCCCCCTCACAGAGGGTTAAACTGACAATTGCCACCTCTTAATTTCCGTGTCTATGTGATTTCATAGGAGGAGGACTAAGCAACCAGAGACACAACAGTATCGGAGTTTTGAGATCACAAAGACATCCAGGCAGCACTGGCTTTTTGTGCCACAGGTTTCTATTTCAGGGTTTGATCCTATTAGACATTGGGGCTCTTAGTAAAGCTACTAAACCAGCTGTGAAACAAAAGAGAGCATTAATGGGCAAGAAAGGACAATGAGTCTCTCATCGATTCTTGCTTTGACCACTGCTGCCCTCCAAATACTAAGGCAATAAATATTTCTAATGGATGATGCTACTTACATCCAGAGCCCTCTAGCAGCACTGCAAACAAACGTTCACTACTTTTAACACCTCATGCTAGTTTTTTTCAGCTGTGCCTGAAGATGGAAGGGCACCATGAACCTTGCCCTAAGGACCAAGCTGAAGCTGAGTAAGACTAAGCTTAAACACCACCCCCTCCCGCCAAACGAGCTGTTGTTAAATAAGAACAGGTTTGCTCTTGCAAGTGGAAGAGTGCAATTCTAATATTTCATTTTTGCAGAGGTACTATATGATGTTACGACATTTTGTTTTAAATCTTGAGTGGGAGCAAGTACTGGTTGTGTCACAGGTTGCACACCAAGGGCTCTTCTGTGGAAAGGCCGCTTACCCCTCTGATGGGTGGAATAACAACTCACTCCTTGGCTGGGGGACAGCCAAAGGGGCAAATCTGGGTGTACAGACAGTTTGGGTGCTGCATCTGAATCCTATCTGAAATCTCAGAGAATCTCAAGGGAATTAAACACTTGACTCCCATCAGACTGAAAAGGAAGTCATGTGCCTAATCCTATTAGTGCCTCTGAAATTCCCAGACCTAATATTAGCTCCAAAGGTTGCTCCGCTGAGAGATCCCTCAGAGTAAGTAAAAAAAAAAAAAGAAAAAAAAAGAAAAATTGCTTCAGTGCAATTTGTTCTCTCTAACCATGTTATCGCATTGGAGTTAAGAGGAATAATTTATGTTCCATTATGTGCGGTATTTAATTTAGACAGGCCAACTGCCTTCTTGTACGGTTGCCAGCAAGAGAGTGCATGGTCTCAGGAAATAACAAGTTCGCAGGTTTCCCATCTTGCTGTGGTTCTGGGGCCGGGGGTGGTGGTGGGATGTTGTTTGTTTGTTCCCATCAGAGAGGGAACTAACCCTGGTCTGGGCAAGTTTCCTGTGCCAAAAACACAGGGTTGCACTTCAGAGCACATGGTTGTGTCTTGTCGGCACCTCACAGCTGCAGAATATTCAAAAGCCCTTTCACAGAAGCATTTCTCAGCAGTTGGAGAAAGTGTTTACCATTGTTTAGTGAGCCATTAACATTAAATTAATCAGATAAGAAATATGGGTTTTGCCAGGCAAACTCTTTTATCATGTTCAGTTAGCGAGTCTTGCTCTGAGCCTATCTGCTGGCAGAGACAGCAAGCGACACTTCCCCATTCTTCCATACTGGAGAAGAGACAGAGTCTGCCGTTATAACCTCAATAAATACTCTGTACTGAAAACCTTCAACTTCTTAAAAAAAGCAGGAAAAAAAAAAAGTTAATATAGACCTTTGAAATACCAGAGATTTGGAATAAAGCTTTCTAAATGATGGGAATCACATGATTATGTGCTGGGTGTAACATAGGTGAAGAAAGCAGCAAAACAGGGGGAAAAAAACCCTAACGAAGAGGGAGAGCTTAGTCCACCCATTTTCCTTATGCCTCATTTTTGTGCAATTGCTTTAAGTAACACCTCACAGCTGGAAGAAAGCCTGCTTGTGTGTAAAACAACTTGGCCTCGTTCGCCTAAACACGACACTTGAAGAGGTCGCGTGAAGAGAGGAGTAACGGCAGCGGGAAGGATTTTCCCCCGGGAAGCCTCGGGAGAGCAGCAGAGCGGACCCCGCTTCCGCAACCCGCAAACCTGCTTTTCTGTACCAGAGGCAAAACACAGAAGAGGGAGGTTGTTAGGTCTGCAGTCCTACATCTACTGTCCTCACTTGCCTACAACGAGGAAAGAGTAGCTGTTTCGGCTGTGTGGGGCTATTTTCTAGCTGCTAATCCCTTAGGAGACAATTACACACACCTCCGCCACTGCAACAGCCTGAAAGGATTTAGCTCAAATAAACTCATCATCTTAAATGTCACCATGTAAATGCAAACATTTGATGGCCAACCGAGCTGCAGAGACCATATTCTGCTCCACAAGTCCTGCCTGGCCGGATTATAAAATGGAGAGCTTCAGCCAGATGGAGCATGTTGCAGCATTGTCCTCTTTTCTGAAAACAACTGTGAAAGGACCCACACCTCCCTGGTGTGAGGAGGGGTGTGGGGGGGGACATGAATGCCAGGGAAGAGCCCGAACCACTGCCATGAGAGCTTTCTCTCCACGACTGGAAGCAGCAGCCTGCAACAGTGCACTTCAGTGTATGACAGATGTCTACAATTAAAAGATGCAACTTCCAGCCCTTATCTTGACTATATAACTTCACCACAGCTGAATTAAAAGATGGAGAAAAAAAGGAAAGCATAGCACTTTCCTGCCTTTGACAAGGAGCTTTGGGCTAATGGGAAGCATACAAAAATAGCATTTTCCTGAAAATACTTGTAGAGTTTGTATTTCATTGTAGGTGAGGTGGGAGGAGATATATACATGTTCTTAAGCCCAGCCTAGTTTCTCTCTTCTACTGATTTTCCTCATAAATGGAGCAACCGCTAGCATGTAGCTGCTTGTATCATCGTTGGACAAGTGAACAAGAGACATCACAAGACAACTAGGCTACTGCTGAATTCGGCTTTTGCAAATGTTGCCCTACATCGGCAAGATGAAAAACAAAGGCAGTTCACATCACTAGTCACTGCAAAGAAAAGGAAAACAACCCGTCAGCAGAGTCAACTGTGCTGTTTACCTCGCTCTTCGCAATCAGTCCCTGCCCGTTCCATCCCGCCAGTCACGTGCCTGTGTCTGTGCAGAGGCATTTCACGCAGATGACAAGGTGGTGTCTGCTGTTGGGAGTCTGCTTTCCAGGAAACTGCTTGGGAAGCAGCGTGATTTGCCTTTCCAGCAGCGAGCAGGAATGCCGGTGACAGCCGTGACAGCTCCGGTGGCACAGCTCAAGCCCCAGCCCGCTCACCATGTAGCCCACTGCAGTCCTGCCCCTTTGGCACATACCTTTATCACAGCAGGAACAGAACGATGTTGGCATTATAGGGGAGCCATACCACATATCACATGATATTCTGCTATCATGTATGATATTATTGTGGCTGACCAATAAACCGCTAGGAGGGAAGAAGGCTCAGTGGAGATGGACAAGGGTGATGTGCCCGTGAAGATCAGGGAACAACGCAGGGTGAGTGACTGCAGCCATTTCAAAGCAAGCTGACTTCAGCTCAACACAAAGGGGACCGGAGGGTGCCTTTGGTTCAGATAAGCAGTTTTCAAGAGCTGAGTGGACCAGCTGGTGGTGTAAACATCTCCCCAGGTTAGGCAGACCAGCATGGCAGAATGAATAGGTTGCTCAGCCCAAAATAGAGCATAAAAACTAAATAACTTACAGAAGAATTTTGAAGAGAGCAACAGGCTTGAGCTGGCTTCAACCCATCCCTTCCTTACTGGCAATGCCCAGCGTTGTGACAGTGACCATGTTAGAGACTGGTGATGGAGATCATGTTGGCGTTGTGCTTGAACTGTGTATGGCGATTGCTGTACTTTGCCAAGCGTAACTTACATTTGTATTGCATAGTTTTTCCAATATAATTTGTATCACGCTGCTAAATCAGAAATCCCATGTAGCAACAATCTTCAAATAAGTACAATTGATATTAAACATTGTGCCCTCCACATGTGTGATATCTAAAAGAACCCAGTCAGAAAGTTTTTGACTCCCACACACACACACACATATATATGTATTATAGGTTCATGGATCCATAAGATGGCAAGATCCAGAACAGTATTTCATTAACCTGCACCACAGTTGTTATGCTTAGATCTACCCATAAAAATCTGTTATACTTACATAAAGTTTTGTTTCATAGATGCAGTCATCTGTCACACCTCAGGACCAGATTCCAGTGTTAGAAGTATGTAGAAAATGCATTCACCTGTTCCTCCCCCCAAAGAGCCCTCTGCTCACTGTAAGGGCAGCCAGCGTAGCACATCTGAAACATGAACTCGCTCCCAATGCAGCTGTTGATTGTGTCTGGTGTTGAGGACACGGCATTGCTCTTATGGAATTCCAGGCTGTTTTCCCAAATATATTAATGCAGTATTGGAAGAAAAAGGGTGGAATAAGTGAGATTAAGGAGATCAGAAGAGCTACACCCAGAAAGTGCCACCACCACTGCAGTCAACTTCCTACTGTTTGCAATTTAAAGAGAGGATGCATAAGAAGCTCCCGCAACCTAAAGGCTGCTGCAATGTGGATTACTTACTACAGAAGGAAACCACCTAACAACGTCCCCTGTGCCTTCAATTCAAGTAGCAAACGTTTCCTTCCCTTTCCACAGCTACCTTAAGCAGTGCTGCCCATCAAACCTGCTGACACGCAGCCCCGCAGACCTACCCTCATCCATACACCCCACTGCCCGACTGCTTCTGCTTCGCCAGTACGCGTAGTTGCGATCTCCGACGCTGGCTGGTTCAACAAGAGAAAGCAGCTCCAGAAAGGACCAGCAGAAGGGCAGAGGACAAGCAATGAGAGAAGACAGGTACTTCTGAGGACAAGAATTAACAACAGTGATGTCTCTTCCGTAGCACATGGCAAGACAACAGACATTAAGGAACAGGGCTCTGTCATCGGCTGGGGCTTTGCTTTTCATGGCTTGGCTTTTGCATGCATGTACCAAGGATCATACCATCTTAATCAAATGAATTCTTTATTATCCTGTACTGATAAAAACTTTAGCCCATATTTTTCACCTTAAAGCTGGAAAAGAACAAAAATTAGCCTTGAAAAATCAGTTATGGATCTGAGGAGATTCGATGGAGACAGAGATAAAAGCTGTATTTGTGCAAACTAGAAAAGTAACAGAAGTTTCTGCTTGCGTACTCTTAGAATCAGAGTCCATCCTCGCCACAAAGAAGGTCTGCCCATACAGTGACACACCGTATGACTGATGTGTCACTTTAAGGCAGCTCAGCACAACCTGGAATATTCAGAGGAGCAAAGGATCAGGGAAGGGAAAAACCTACAGGAGAAACAAGAACTCAGTGCTTGCAGGATAGCAAAAAGATGAAAGAGCAACATGATGTTATCACATGCCTGTCGTGTTAGAGGCCAAAGAAGAGCTGATGTCTTAGGGGACCGAGCAGGGACAGAGGGAGGCCAGGGATATTCTAGAGATAGAAACTGTAGAGATCTACTTCTGTTGGGCAGCCTTCCAATAAAAATATGGGGACGGGAGGAAAAATGCCAAGTCATCTTCCTTCCAGTGGTCTTGGTTTGCTTGCGGGTGGGAGCGTACAACGTTGGCATACAGCTGAGGAAGGGGGGAGGTCTTTATTTCCAGTGAAAACAAGCAATTTTAAACCAATCTTTCAAATCTGCAGCATCTCTCCATACAGCCAGCTTACCCTGCTGGAGTCTCAACTTCCTACATCATACAGCTTTGGGTTTACTTCGGAGGATTCTTGAGGAAAGGAGCATCCCACCCCCTGCACCTTGGTCATTTGGAGGATCCAAGCAAAACTTTATATGCTGCTTCTATAAATGCTCCAGTAATGCACCGTCCCTCTGCAGTTCTCAATGACTGGCTTAGTGCAGGGAACGGCCATGGGGTTAAGCTTGTTCTTTACTCCCAGCCCCCAAAAAACAATCCACCCAGATTATGGCAGCAGACACGTGGTCCTCACATGGCTCTGTTTGCAGGACTGAGATCAAAAAGCATAAATGGAAATAAAACCAACTAAAGCAAAAGGAAAACAGCCCTTAGTGCATGTTGAGTAACAAAAACCAGTGGCAAGCAGGAGAAGGACACAGATCTCCCAGTTACGTTATCGGCTACTTACTCAGTAACACTGCAAACACACAGGTGCTGGGCAGTCACCCTTTTTCATTCAAGCACAATTTAAAACCCCTCTATGCCAGCATAATGTGTACAAAATCACGTACGTTAAAATAAGCAACTGAAAGCGTGAATGAGATTCTAATATACGGCACTTTCACACAGCCAAAGCTATTTTATTTTACAAGATGAGTCTTTTGCGTTAATCTTTTTTCTGAAAGCCCAGTAAAAACAGCACGAACTACTTAAGCAAAATTTAAGAGACAACTTACAAAGTAATATTTGCATAGCACTGTAAATCTGCGTATTTGTTTGGGCACAGTTCTTAGTAGAAACTACAGTAGGTGACAGGGTTTGTTTTTCTTAATAGCTTCTTGTTTTTAACCAGATTCAGACGCATCTCTTCTGAACGTCATAAAATCAAGCGTAGGAAATAACTGTAAAAACGTACAAAAATATATACACATGCACAGTAAATGTGTACCCTGTATACAGTTTTATTACTCGTTAGATTTGGCTAATAATGATCATCTGGTACTTATGCTTCCCTCCAAATGACAAGTTGGTAATAAATCAATCAGGTTAAAGACGGTGAGTTATCTCAAGAGAGAAGGTTTTCGTTAAAGCTACGGTACTTGCTGGTGATCTTTAGGAGTGAGCAACGCGCCAGCTGACGGCGGCTGCCTGGCGCTCAGGCAAGTGGCATCGGGTTGTCACAAAGTACAGCTCTGACAAAGCTGAAGCAAAGGGACATGATGGGGCACGGCGTGGCTCTCCGCACAGATGCACATGCACGTAATAAAGGAGGTCTATAGAACCAGTTCATGCCTTGGGAAAGAAAAAAAATTCATTCCTCGTTATCCTCTGCTGCCTACTCTTCCTCCCTTCGCAAATTAGATTTTAGTGTGACTTGTAAATCGGGGTAGTTTTCCTTGAAAATACACCCTGACCAAAATTAAAAAAAAAAAAAAAAAAAAGAAAAAAGAAATAAAACTTGTCTAAGACTGAAAATTGGTAGTGGTAAGCCCCACACTAAAGTATACTTCCAATTTAGATTTTGAAAGTACTACTATATTCCTGTTTCTGCTAAAATGTCTATTTTAAAAATACATTTCCTCTTAAAAAGATAAAATGCTGCTTCTGCTAATGTGAAGCCTTTTAGAAATAGACAATCAGCAACACTCAACTACTCTCAAAAGTGGAAGCGCACAAATTAACTTTCTTCCGAGTTTCAAAAACTGAAGAGTGACTTTTAACTACAGGTATAACATTTCAAGAAACACAGGCAGCTTTCCATAAACCTAGAGAAGCTGAGGATAAGAGAAACACGTTTGGCTTACAGGTCCCAATCCACTCGTCTTCCCAATTTGAAAGTGTGAAGTATTTTTGTGATGTTTTCTGGTGGCTACCAAGCATGGTGCAGACCCTGTAACACTGACTTCCAGAAAGTTTTCTCTCAAAACCATAGCAGGTAAAAAAACCCCACAACCAGCAACCCGCAAGGATCTTGATGCAGCGATTGCTGAGACAATTTAGTTTTCAAGATAAATAGGGGGTAGCGTGGCAGGGTAAGAGTTGCCATCTGTAACAAGGAGATAAGCCCTTCAAGACAAGTTCTGACCCCAGTCATGTGAACATGGCAAGGGTTACCTTGCAAGTTGTCACAAGCAGGTTTCACATTCGTATCAAGAGTCAGAGTTTGCCTGCCCACACACACGCTTATCTCTGGTTTGCAAAGCTCCCGGCAATCGCTCCATTTTCTCAGGGCAAGTATTTGGCCAGACCTGTCGGCATTCCTCCTCCTTCCAGCGATGCACCTTGCGGTGTTCCTCCTCCCTTCAGCGATGCACCCTGCGGCTCTCAGCACGACTGTTGCCTGCTTCAAACCCCGGCTTCCCTCAGCGCTGGCAGCCCTGGAGCAGCCCATTTTGGATCCGAAAGTTCAGAAATATGGAAACGAATAGCTGTGGCAAACTGGGTCAAAGTAAAAATTCAACATTACTGTTATTGATGGGCTTCTTTCCACAGGCATAAACCAGTGCGTGTAGTAACTGTCTGCTGTGAACCAGAAACTCTGCACCAAGTGACGTAAGCACACAGGCATCGAGGAGATGCTGTGAGCTCCACCACTGCAGCTGATTTTCCAAGGAAATCTAGGAATGGATTTTTCCCTTTTATCTGCATTGGCCTCCAGCCTCTGAATGAAACACACTTGGGCTAGGTCTGTCCAATCTTGGCCTTAGACTTACTTAATACGTACTTCTCCAAGATGCCAAAATATGTGTTATCTGTCTTCCGTCTGAAACACTCTGCATTGTCCAAACTCAGCATTATTAAAAGCCTCCAACCCCACATTTCTGTGATCAAAACCAGATGTTGGGCTAGTCCCTGACAACAATTGTATCTTTAGCAATTATCGGACATACAGCGACCCCTGCTTGCTAGTTACTCCAACTGTTTGCAAAGACCTTGTCCCAACTCTCTTTTACTGGCTTCATCAATGCCAGAGGGACCCATTACCAGGCAGTGAGCAGGCCTGGGAAGGACTCCTCTTCATTATTAAAGTTTTGCTCTGACAAAATATAGTTGCATTATCTCTTAACACAGCTACGCCACTTCAGACCTGCTGAGCGTGCCAACCAGTGCCAAAATGCAAGATGACAAAACCCCAGCTAGACAAGACGATTTCTATAGGATTGGTTGAACTGGAAAGCTCCAAGTTCCAGCTAAGAGGTCGTAACCGAACCATCTGCAGAAAATACAGGCAAGCAAATATACAGACATCAGTAGATGAAGACAAGTGGTATCACATGGAAGTGAGCAGACACATTCACTTTTTCTGTGAATACTAGGTGATTAGGACAAAGGTAGTAGTCATGTTCATTGGTCAGCATTTAAGTGTAGAGCCCTTCAAGGTAAGTTAAAGCAGAACAAAGAAACAGTGCCCATGCTCTCTGTGCCAGGTATTTTGCTCAGTAACGCAAAGTCAATTGCAAGAGCACATTCAGCCCACAAGGAGCAACAGAGAAATGTAATCCCTTCCGAGCCAAGACCTCTGGATACCAGATATCTGGTCCTTCTTCAGCATCAGCTTTTTGTGCCTTCCTAACTGAGAGATGCCACAACGCCAGCAGTCTCTGAGCTCTCCCACCAGGTTCTTAGACGTAGGTCAACACAGTGCTACCTTGGAACTGCAAATCCCACTTTGAGAGCGACATCATTGATCTTCACAACAATGACAAGTGCCGCCAAGGCCAAGAGCATAGCATCTGTCCATATTAGTCTGAGAACCATTCACCTTTGGAGTCAATGCTGAACTCCATGGCAGTCAGCTTGCAAGTCCATACTGAAGACCACAGTATTTACTCTGAACAGTCTAGCAATAAATGAAAATTTTGAACGGTGGAGAGAGAAAATGGTCCTATAGCTTTAAGTTTATTAAACCTAGCATGGTTGAAAAGCAAAAGACAAAAAACATGATATATTTGTGTTTATTATTGCTCTTAAAGGGCTTGGTAGTCAAATATACAAGCTATGTTCTATTAAACCAGAAGAAAATAAGATATAAAATCTATGCTCACTTTTCCAATCCAAGCCACCTGCTAATCTTCATTAGTGACATTAACTTCAGCTATTTCCAGTCATTTTAATTTATACATACTCTGTGTACGTGTGCACGCGCATGTGTATAAAAAACCCTATTTGAGGAGATAAAATTAAAAATTAAGAGATCTGTAGTGGTTTTGTACTGTTTTGTGCACTGCTGTATATTTCAGTTTTCCCAATGGTAACTGATATGTCTGTTTAGAAGAGCAAAATTTAAGTAACTGATGATGTATTTATTATATTTTCAAAAAGAAAGCATGACCGATAAGTTATGATAAGAAAATATGAAATGTTGATTATTCTCCCCTTGATGTACATGCACTATTCCCATGATTCCTAATAGGGAGTTACATGCACTAAGAGGAGAAAGGAACCTGTAGAGAGAGAGGCTATTAATTCCCTTCTCCTTTTAGCATCTCCCCTCTTCTCAGCATTAAGAAGGGATTTATTTTGTGAAATTCTTGTCATGCCCATTAATATACTGCTCAAAATGTAAGTATAAAACATAGTCAATGGTCAGCCTGCTTTGCAAGCCTCGCTCAACTAAGCCAGTACAATTTATATATACTCAATATCATCTTCAGGAAGCAAGTATACAGCATTTGTAACATCCTTCTAAGAAGCAAGAATTATATCCATTACTGAATTACTTAAGGAAAAAAAAAAAAAAAAGAGAGAGAAAAAGAAAAGCCCACTGCTTTTAGTCCTCCGGTTAGAAAAACAGGGAAAAGTCAGAGAGTTGTCTTTATCAGCATTTGGAAGCCTAACCATATTTAAAGACAGAGTACAAAAACCTCCACCAAACAGAATCAGAGTCATGGCTAGGTTCTCTTCTCCTCAATTCCCAAAGTATATTCCAAATTTCACTAGCATTAACAACAGTTTTGCATCCCCTGTCTTAGGGAAGATTTATTGAGGGGACAAAGATGACGTACTAATGCTGGGGCTACAGGTACAAATGACTCAGTGAGGATGAATCTAACAGGAGACAGACAACGTAGGTCATCCTTCAAATCCTCTTCTTGAAAAGACCACAAATAAAAATCAAGTGCATGACAGAACAGTGATTAATGACCCCAAGGAAAATATTTTTCAAAGTTACAAAATTGCTCTTCCAGTGTTTGAAAACAGAAAAACTTGTGGGAGGTTACATTCCAACAATTAGAGTAAATACTAAAAGAAGGTAAATTATTACTTTCTTATCTTGGTTTCTAGAGCAAAGATGAAAATAACCACCAGTGCTTTGATAAGATCTGCTCTTTACAAAAGTGAGATAAATATTCTAGTGGCAGCTGGGTTAAAAATACAGACCCCGAGGGTCAGCTTCTGCCCTCAGCTGTAGATCTGCAACCCATTTTACCAACTTCTGAGTGTAACCAAATGGAGACTGTGGCCTTCAGACTTGAGCGTACAGGTAGTTCCCATCTGATTGCAAATAATTCTCCAGCTATGCATACAGCAATCTACAAAAACCTCAGAATGCGCATTTGTAAAAAAGAAAAAAAAGAAAGTAAGGGGAAAAAAAAAAAATGGAGACAGGTACAGCCATGATTCTGATCTCTAATTTTCAGTGAAAAAAATCCCAAAATCCAGAGGTCAACAAGCAAAACTAAAGATATTAAAAATCCCTGAAGAGACCTCATACTCTTTCTAATGCTTAACAGCACAGCTCACCTTGCAATATACTTCACATTAACACCTAAAGCACAACCAAGTAGAAAGTGCAGCACACCCTATCATTACAGCACACAGGGTAAGATCCTGGCCCCATGTGAATCAATGTCAAAACTCTCATTAGAAGTTCAGGAGATGCCAGCAGCAGAACTCTTCTTTTCAACTTCTTGTAAAAGAAGACATTTTGAAAACTATTGTGCTGGTTTCTGCTGCTGCCTCGCAGTTTACTGAGAGAGGTTGGCTGAACTGGACTTTGGTGATGAGAGACGTGAACAGAAATAAAAAGAGAAAATGTCAGGACAATGAATAGATTTCCTTCTTTGCACAACTCCAAATCCCACAGTCAGCATTAATTCAGAAAACAAACCAAGCCCAAACAGATTCAAGATTATCACACCTGTGTGATGTGAAACAGGGCAAACAACACTCAAGACTGAAGTCATATTTTTAAATTAAACAGCCTTGAGCAGTTAGGAGGAGATATGATGAGAATTTTATACTGTTTTAATATTAGTGGATCTGTTCTATGGTGTGTGCTGATCAATAACGCACTGCTTCCATCTGTTCTCTTGCATTACAGAAGTTTTAAGACATTGCCTGAAAACAAAAATATCAGTGTAACATACAAACACGATTTCATCTGTAGCCATGACAGCACAGCTTTTCCAAAATGACTTTAACCCAATGAACATCAGTCAATTAATTTAAGAAGGGTTGGTTTTTTTCCTGGCTCATTAATAAAAAAAAGTTGGAAATCAATGAACATTACGTTGGCTTTAGCAAGAGGAAACATTCAATGGCTCCTGTTATAAAAGTGAGTGTAGTGCTCTTGACAGAAACCAGTGTATTCAGTCATCTGAAGATGCATGTGGCCATGGCCAATGCCCTCTTTTCTCCCCCCAATCCCAAGTCCCCCGACAAAGCAAGAAAAATGAGTTTCTTCTTCCAACCCACCCCAGATTTTCTCCCATAGTTTGACTACAGTCATCCTTAAACAGGCAGAAAGTTGATGCGTTCTCTTCAGTTGATGCCTCCAACTTCTTCATTCTTGGCTCAAGTATTATTCATTAATATTAGTCATCAGTTATTAAGAAAAAGATAGTTTCTAAGTGTTTGTTGTTGGTTTTTAACTGAAGTTAATCGGATACCATAGTCTGGTTATATGTGCTGAACTGCAGCTGTGAGTTATTCCTTTTTCTTGAATTCTTGGTTGCCATAGCTGGAGCCTTTTTCTATTTCAGTTACTCCTATCAGTCTACGAACTCCAAAGGAAGCTTTAAAATATAACAGAGAAATAGGAGACATATTAAAACCAGCCTAGGGATTTAAGAAGTTACACGTAAACACACAAGCAGAACCAACGTAAGTTAACCCAATCCTGAAGACAGTAGTGACTACAGACCAACAGTGTGCTGTATGGGGCTATGCACGGATCACAGGTCAGATGTCACTAAAAGAGGAGGACAATCTAGATTTAAAAATATAATTAATGCCTCTATGTTGATTAACAGGATAGGTAGTATGCACACTGAATCATATATCCCACACACCCATTTAGTTTAGGGGTGGGAGGTGTTTAGGGTTTTTTGTTTGGGGGGGGGGACTGGGGTTTGCATTTGTTTGGTTTATGGTGGGGTTTTTGGGGGGTTGGTTTGGGATTTTTGTTGTGGTTGTTTTTTTTGTGTTGGTTTTGGTTTTGTTTGTTTTTTTTGTTTTGTTTTGGGTTTTTTTTTTTTTTTAATTCACAGACAAGGTATACAGTAAAAGTATTTTCTCCATCAGGCACCATAACAATGGGCTACAAGAGTCACTCGGTATCAATTGCTATAGGTATTGTCTAAGTTATGAAAGCAAGCCTGCCTGGATTAAAGCTTCTGAAATAATAAAAATGCTATACAATACAAAGACTACAGAGTGAGCTCCAAGCACTCTTCTGCAAGCCCCATTCACATTAATTAATACACAGAACTTATTGGAGATAACGGATCCTGTTACACATCACTCTCTGCTTTTATTACCTGCTCCAACAAGTCCCAGGAATGCAAGGATAAGGAGAGGTGATCCACTTGCAAAAACTCCAAAGCCAAATGTGAAAAGAGGAGAGAGAAGAACTGTGGCCCAAAAAAGAAAGTTTAGGAGAGTCCATGGTCTCCTAGGTGGTTTAAACTGCTGGCCAGGAAATACACCTTCCTGATTATACATCTCTTGCAAAGCATCCTAGGATAAAGAGAAAGTAGAAGAAAACATGTTCATAATGTTGGCACCAAGCAATCCAAGGCTAGTCAACTCCAGGACAATGTCAAGGATGGTATCTGTGGTAAATATCCTTCAAGAGTACACAGCATCCGTTTCCATCTGCTATCATGTATTTGAGCATTTCTGTTGACTGCTGAGGCTACCTTTGAAGGCATTCTTGGCCACCACCAGAAACTGAAACCATACCAGCCTCTCCACTACCAAAACCCTTCATCTCTTCTCTTAATTGCTTTGGAATTTAGGGCAGCATCAGGCCAGGGGCCAATTCAGACACTACCTGCCTCTTTGCTTGATGCTTTTTCTTCCTGTTTTCACTTCCAGAAAGGTCAACACGATTTAGCAAACCACAGCAGAAAAATGCTGTGCATACAGCCAGAGGAGGAAAGCAAGGCACAAGCTAACCAGCAGAGACAGCATTGTGCTAGCCATAACTCCAAGACTTCAACAGAGCAGTTGCATCCTGAGCTGAGCCTGCAGAGGGATGCAATCATGAAATGTATCGCTCAAAGGAGCAACACATCCACAATTTTCCCTCAGTTTGGAAGAATGTTCTGTAAGCTTTCCAAGCCATTACTAAGGATGGCTCAAGTCTGGCTATTTCTTATTTTTCCCCATTTAAGCTGTTTTTCTTTTAGCTTCCCTTATACAGGGCTGAGAAGCACAAGGCATTCCTTGCCAATAATACAGCCTTCTGAGGACATACCCTCTGTGCGGGAAGAGCACTTTAAGGATTCCAGTTACAACATATTGCTACCACTGTAAGATCAATACATAAAATACCCACGTATCTAAGTAATACCTCCTCAGCAACACCTCACACAAAAGTTGAACTGAGGTACAGCCAACACCAACAAGGAACACCAAGCCCTCCATCTGCAAGCAAAACAGAGCATTCTGCCCAAGGAATGGCGCTAAGTGGAGCGAATGCTCTGTGCTCCATCTCCTTAGCTCTTCCATTTAATGTTTAACAGAGCAGGAGCAAAGCAGACAAAGACCACTCCTGTAACATACATCTTAATGTCTGCTCCTCCAGCCAGGCAATCTCAGGGAATTCTTGCATCTAAGAGCCTTTTCACAAGGGAATTACGTGATGGCATGTCCCCTGATAGCAAGGATTCAAGGACCCCACGTGGTTTTTTTTGTTTTGTTTTGTTTTTTTGTTTGTTTGTTTGTGTTTTTTGTTTTTTTGGGGGGGTTTGTTTTTTTTTTAGGCTCTCTAAACCCGTATTACACTGACTGACTCACAAGCTAGTTGGACACACCTGCTAATGGGAGGTGGGGTGAGAAGACAATGATAGCTACTTGCTCTTTGTAAGATAACTTCTCTCCCCTTAACTGAATTACAGCTTAGGTATTCAAACAAATTAGGTTAAAATGAACAAAATGAAACTTAGAACAATTTGCTACCTACCTACTAGCAAAGGGTAAGCTTGGAAATGCTGCAACACAAGTCATCATAGCAGAAGAAAGCACAAGACAGTTAAAAGTTTCTGCACTCCTCTGTTTTCCCACAAAGCAACACAAAAATCAAGATACATGTTTCAAGTTCAACAATTGACCAATTAGGGCTGGGCAACATTAATTACGGGTCTCTCCTCCTCCCCACAGAACTGTCAAATCTGTGGTCAAGAAATTAACCATCTAAGGTAAAAAAAGAAAAGACATTAGGAAAAGCTTTGAGCCGTTTGAAGGCATGCTGGCCACATGCTACATCAGTCCCTGACAGCAGATCCCAGGGACCATGTCACACACCACTGCAGAGGTATTACCAGGAGGCAGAAGGAAAGTGACAGTGGAAGAGACGTGAAAGCAGAAGACAACTGCAGCTAAGAACCTGGACTGGCTGTCCCTGACATACACTTATCACTCAGGAATAGTGCCTAAAAACACCCACAGGAAAAATGGAGCTTTTAGAAATGTATGACAGAGACCCAAGAGCTGAAGAATATAAAAAGATGATGGATTGCTGTTAGTTTTCTGCAACTCAGGCATATCTCTGAATCCCATTGTGCTTCCCAGCAATTTGAGACCTACTCACTAGCCAGCCCTCTGCGGCCCAGGGGTTCTTCTGTACTGCTCATTCCAGCAGAGACGGCTGCCAAATTATACATAATGTTTCCATCTCTTCTCTCCATCCAGTGGAAGAGTGTGCATTACTCAGTGCCTTAATACACTACTACCCCTGTGAAAGTCCCAAAAGAGAGAAAAGAAAGCAAAGCTGTTTACCTTTTCCTGGTAAAGCTTATGAAGCCAGTTTGCAGCTTCCTTTTCATCTTGAGGGATATCTTCCAGAGGAAATCTCCTAGTTTAGTAGAGATTAAAAAGAAGAAAAAAAAAATTAAGGAAAAATCCAGGAATTTGACTTTAGACTTCTACTACAGAAGATGTTCCATTCCATGAAAAGTGTAAGCTACAGGTAATACTGTCACTGATGACAGAGGTCTTAAATGCAGATAAGAACTGGGACTTAAATAACACCTGATTCTCCACTTAAAACTCAGATTCCTAAGCAATTTCCTAGCAATTTCAGAGCACATTAGTAAAACAAGCATTTCCCATTCAAACACTGTTTTTCCTTCACCAGAACCACCACCGGCTGATTCCCAGTGAGCTCACGCTGAGGCACCCAGAGCTGGGAAAAAGACAAGCAAGTTGCAAACCCTAGGATAATTGCCCGTTACATTTTGTTAGTGAAAACCCCATTTTGGAAGGACTGGGAGGGGTGCTTAAAAATTCACTTCATAGCAACTCTAAGGAAAACATCTTGTTTTCAATGGTGCTCAGTGACAGGCCAAGGGGCAATGGGCACAAACTGGAACACAGGAAGTTCCATCTCAATGTGAGGGAAAAGTTCTTCACTGTGAGGGTGACCGAGCACTGGGACAGGCTGCCCTGAGAGGCTGTGGAGTCTCCTTCTCTGGAGAGATTCAAAACCTGCCTGGATGCGATCCTGTGCAACCTGCTCTAGGAGATCCTGCTCTAGCAGGGGGGTTGGACTAGATGATCTCCAGAGGTCCCTTCCGAACCCTACTGTGCTGTGATTATACAGCAACTGCACTTCTCTCTCCTTGCCTCTCCCTACAGATTGAGGCATGCAGTTCTGGGTGCATACAAAAATTATGCCCCCTTCCAGGTACCGACCTGACCTCTCCGAGAACAGGCACCTTTTAAGAGCCTCTTTCTAGTGGTGAAGCGCCAACCATTTTCTTGCATTTCTTTTATTTTCTGAGACAGACCACTAGCACGCTCACAAACGTATCGTCTCCTTTCTCAGTGGCACACATCTCAGTCCTGGATCAATTCAGAAAGAAGTTGCTCCATTTGTAGAGGGCAGGCACACACCTTATTCTCAGCTTGAACATATTTTGGCAACACTTGGACTGTATCAGGGCCCTCTTACAGCAGGACAGTAAGAACAGAAGGGTGACCTCTAGGATGGCTCTGGACACAGTGATCCCAGATACAACTTATTTGCTGCTGTTCAACCAAAGAATGTATTTCTGCAGTAGAAACTAAAGCCTTCAAGTCTGCAGCACGATATTCTAATACATTTCTAATAATTTCTGCATGCCATAAATGAATTCAACACCAGATTTTACAGATTTACTTTCATTAGCTCTAACAGGAGGAGCTGCTCAATTAATGTAAATAATGCTCAATAAAAGCTCAGTGAAGGTCATTTCCTGAAAGCTCTCTGGTAAAGTTGTCGCCATATTGCTATCACCACTAGAGGGTACTCACAGCAATAACATTCGGTCATTAGCTGATGGTTTTCTCTGGAGCCAGTCAGGAGAAAGGCTGGATCCTCTGCAGGAAGCTAAGCTTCTTACCTCTGCACAGGTAATTGCATACGCATATACCAAGAACAAGAGCTTACGTGCCTCCTTTCTCTGAGCTAAGCTAAGTCTGCTGGCACATTAAGGACAAGTTCAGTTTTCAGCAAAAAAGCTGTAGTCTCCTTATTCTCACAGCCTCCTCTCCAAAAAAGAGAAAAAGCTTCAAGTGTAGAAAAGCATCTTGAGAATGTTGATTCAGTCCACAAATATATTTGAAATCAAAATTATCTGAACACAGTTGTTGTACCTTTAATAGGGTACAATTAGTAATTTTAGCTGGCAACATCATCCTCAACAGAATTTTATGAGCCCAACCCTCTTCTAACAACTATTGAAAACTACATTTCTCTTCTTTCCTCACACTACCTCACCAATAAATATAACCAACTTGCATCTCTATTAGCAAACCATAGGATATTTAACTGAATGCAGCCATTGTTCAATGTATAATTGCAGAGACCTACAGCCACGCATGGGTACCACACATCTAGCTAGACATGCTGCACGCATCTGCCATCAGTATGGAATTACAGGTGGCAACCGCCTGACCAGCTGTTGTGCTAGCTGGTAAGTTGTCCACTCACTTTCCTCAGCAGGAATATATCTGGCAAGTGTAAATAGTCAAAATAAAACCCCTTGCAAATGAGTGACCCCATTTCTCTCCCCATCACCTCCGCAGCCTTCTTGCCAACTGAAAGACTAAAATGTTGGGGTAGTTGCAGTATCTGAGAACAGAACTGGGACGCGTGTCCTTCCCGTCCCTGTTAGGGCTGCAGCACTCTGCCTCCACTGGGATAGCCTTTTCTCCATGGAACTGTTGCTGCTATACCTCGACACAATGAATAATCAGTGTCATTCCCTACAAAGCTCTTCACCCTTGGAGGCTCTAGCAAGACGCACTTGTCCTGTAGAAGGACAACGTATAGAGCCAGTGCCACACATCTGCAATGCACAGACCCATGGCCAGAGGGGAAAGGTGTGGGGGAGAAGTAGCAAGGCTTTTTTTTTTTCCCCCCTCCTTTTTTCTTTTAATAGCCAAACATTAACCTCATCACCAGAATATAGCAATATTTTCCAAAGTGTGGGTGAAGTCCCCAGAGAAGCAGATGTGAACTGTGAAAAGAATAACCAGGTTGTTTGTCAGGTACAAACATAAAAGGGAAAAGAAGAAATTCAACAAGAAAGAGTTGGTAGTTTTTATGATCACAAGGAAGCTTTAGAGCAGAAGGCAACAGGGAGAAAGCACAAAGAGAAAGCATGCATGTGTGTACGAGTTAGGTGTAAGCAGTTACTCTTTCAGGCAAAAGAGTAATGAGGAATGTGAGTAATATACCACCTCATTCATACAATGTCTGAATTTCAGCATTATTTAACTTCTAATCTGCTAATCAAACCATGTGACAGAAGGAGAGAAACCGGCACAGTAAGGAGCTTTACACCATTTACTACAAGAGACTGCCCGTGTTGGACACGCTATTTATACTACGCATTTGCTCACAGGGGGCTAAGAAGGGGCAGAACAGTCAGTTTTCTGTTCCCACAGAGAAAGGAAAAATATGGACTAGTGCCCTCACCGCACAAAACTTGGGGAATCCCCGTAACAACAATGTCATCATACCCAGGCTTAAAAAGTCTGCCCAGTGCTCTCTGACTTGCTGGGTGATATCATGGGATCTCATGCATGAAAGCAAACTAAAGCAAGGGGGAAATGGGGAGGTCTTTGTAGCCTGCAGAGAAGTTCTAAGGACAAGGAAAAAGGGACTACGGCAAAGGACATTACCCTGTAAAATCTGAATACACTTTAACATGCCAAAGCATGCATCTTAGGGCTCACCTCCATCATTATATGCTCACCTTACACACATATCTGCTTCATATTTCTTTCCATAAAGAATTCCTAATAAAGACGGGTTCTTGTTTCCTCTGAAATTTAGTGTTACATCATACACTGCTGAAACTGTTACAAAAAAGAAAATATGGCTGTTATATCAGCAATTCTAGCAACCACGTTGCCGACATCTTTGCATTAGACGGCAACAGGGTCTTGTGCAAGCCTTGCATTAATCATGTCAGACAGCAGAGTCCTTCACTACTTTGTGTTTACACATTGTATTTATCTGTTATCAGCCACCTGACAATCCCATCTACATAGCATGTGTGTCACCAAAACACAAGACAAGTTGATGAACTAAGCAACAATGACATACATGAAAGGTTTATTATTTTTTAAGACTGGTGCCTGAGAGTTATGCGGCACAAATTAACAGCTGACACGCTGAATGCTTATTACTGCCAACTCACTAATTGTAATGGATGTAATGAACAAAAAAGTCTACTACACTGTGCTACACAGAGTATATACCAAACCACACATTACGATTAATACAAAGACCAAGTAGCAGCTTGCCAGTACCTGTTCCCCTGAGACACTGGACAGCAGTGGTGAAACCTTTGGTTCTGGGCAACAGGTGGTATTTCAGTTTGGGCAACCCCTTGGATTCAGCTACCTCCATACTGATCCGATGCTTCGTCTCTGTAAAACGAGTTCCTTCACAGTACAGGAGAAACTAGTACAATGAGACAAGAGGCAAAACCAAGGGCGTCTTGAGATCAAAACCAAGCAGAATACCGAAAATTTGTGTAAGATAAACATATATCCATGCATGTGCACACACTTCAATTGTCTCATGTGATCATCAAGTAATAAATATAATTGTAAATGAGTTGTGAGGTAGTGCTTAATTTTAACAACACTGGTACCAAATTTAAGGAGACAAAAAGTCTAAATGGTTATACCTGAAACATTTACTTAAAAAAAAAAAATCCCTGAAGATCTTGGCTGGCTGGCGATGGACTAATCTACAAATCAGAAAAAGCAACCCAAATATCAGTACATGACCACTTTAGGAAAAAACAGATTAATCACTAGCTACCTCATTTAAAATCTGTACAACCAGAATTACTCATCTGAAGGACTTGTTTGTCTGAAAGCTTTTCTGATTATTTTTTTTTTGCATTTGTATCCGTTGTGTTCATAAAAACTGGTGCTTTCCTTAAAACCTTTATCTTGCTTATCTTGTAAGGCACCAATCTAATAGTTACTTAGGATACCACAGTCAAAGACTTAAATCCTCCCATACTGACTTCAAGCAGCACAAAACATCGAACTGTCCTTCTCCAGCCTCCGTCTTGCCCCTGCTCTAGTTGAGATGGAGACCAGAAGCAATGCGAAGCCAAGAACAAACAAAGCCCTTCTGAGGGCCCGAGGGTGAATTTCGCTTTATCCCTGGCCTTTTTGAAAGGTGGACATCATTCCCATTGTGCCAATGGAAAACATTGCTGCATTCAAACACAAGCAGTGGAGGAGGAGAAAGGCAGGTTGCTACTCCGCTCTCACAGCAGTATCATGCAACGCTGTACCATTGCAATTCAAAAGAAAGACTTGGCGAATGCATCGCTATGCATCTGCTATTTGTCAGTACTGTGGTTGCATTACTTTTTCTCTGAAGTGTATCCACCTACTGTGTGCCACAAAAGGCAAGTTAAATGAGTGTTAAAACCACAAAGCCATAGACACGAGAGTCAGACCTGCGAGCATGCAGTGAGAGAATGGGAGCTGGTCCTGCAATCTTCATTTGGCCCGTGAGGACACATTCGTTATGAAACTTTGACCAACCATCACCACCAAATGGTGAGGACAAGGTAGAGAGTAACACCGCAATCTCAACCTCAGTCTGCAATGCCAGCTCCTTATACCAAATTCTCACCCTTTTCCACTCAACGGCACGGTGATCCTTGTGGACCAAGTAGGCGAGCGAGGTACAGACTGTGTGAGAAAGACTTCACGAAGGAAGGTTGCGCAGACAGCCCTCATTGTGGCATTTAGAATGCATAAAAATTAGGAAACTGATTTGCTCAAGTCAATTTAATCATGATTTAAATTAGCAAGCAGGAAGTCTTGATTTAAATTATCAGTGCTAACTACATTTTGCATTTGTATTTTCAAGTTGTTTTCCCTAGAGACTAGTCCTTGGTTCTCAATTGTAAAATCATTAAAATGTATAGATTTGCAACTAAAGTGCAGTCTTGACATTTTTTAATTGGTAGGGTTTTTTCTTCCCCCCCCCCAAAACACTAATCAGGAGGATGTATTAAATGTAGTTCATATCCATATATTCAAGCAATTAAATAGTCTCAAATACATTCTCCAGATTCTTATTTTTTATCTTTGTAATGATAGAAAATCACGAATGATGCAGTCACAATGTGCTAGTTAAAGCTTACAATTGCACTATTCATTTTAACAATCCGTACTAGATAATATTGAAGAGTCACTTAAAATGCACAAAAAGCCTCTTAAAATGTTTAATGAGCCAAATAACTGTACATTACATGTGCTGCTATAAAAGCAAACCAGTAAATTTATCAAAACGTTTGCATTCAAAGCTAAAAGAAGGTCAATAGGTTGATTATACCACTGTGTTGCTGCAGTAAAATCTAACGACATTGCACATAATGAAACATTGACTTCAAATAATGTCAAAATAAAAAGGAAAAGCATAACTGCAAAAGCAGATGTAAGCTTGCCATATGTTCTCATAGAGACTTTTTGGGAAACCCGTCATTTCACTGATCAATGAACACACTAACAGGAACTTCCCATCACACTCCATGGTTTGTGCACAGCCCCCCACCCAAATTCACTCACTTCTCCAGAGAAAGATTTTTTTGTTTATGTGTCTTTTTACCCTACCTCAGAAAATGTAGCTTAAAGTTATATGGATTTAGTAGTTAAATATGGTCTGGTTTATTTTTAATTTTTTTAAAAAGGTAAAAATAAGTTCAGGCAAAATTAACAAGTATTACACAAGCCTGATTTATAAATTATCGTCAAGCTTCTAATCATCTATGCAAGCTTCTGAACTGTTTCCCAAATGACTCCCTTACCAACAGGCAAACAGAGCAACATTTTACCAGCGTATCTCAAAAGTCCGCCTGAAACAGAGCACAGGTTTTCCATGACAACATTTGAAGAAAGTAGCAAGCAGACCTTCTCCTGATAAGGCTACCGTACCACACTAGTATCTCCGTCACCATTTCACTTCTAGCAGTCAATACTACAGGAGGAACTTGACACTTACCCACATATATTCAGGATAATCAGCCAAACGTTTTAATCCTTCAATAACCGTATCTCTGTCTTCTTCCCATTTCCTTTTGCAGAAAACAATCTCAAGGAAGTACCATGTCCAGCCAATTAGGGGCACATACAGTAGCTCTCTCTTAGCAAGAACTTTGGAACTCTTGGAGAAAAACAAAAATAATAATCCAAAAATGTCATTTGCTGATTTGTACAATGAGATCAAACAAAGAAATTAAAGTTAAGATGATGAAGATTTGATGGAGTTTTATCTGGAAACTTAAATGCAAAGAAACCGTAAGCACATGGGTTTTAAATAGACCTATAGTCCTCCAGATGAAGGGAGGCCCCACGTACCCCTAGCACTCCAAAGCGCTCTGTCATAGTCCAGCCGCACAAGAAGTCAATTTCAAAGTTGTGATTCAAGATGATGATGACGTGTTCTTTCCCAAAGGTGTTCACTGTGGCTTCATCTGAGAACAAGGTGCACTCTGTGCCTGACCACCATTCCAGCAGCATTACCAACTCTGACAAACATGATGCAGATGGAGAGAGGTGTTAGGGGTGCTGCTTACAGAGAGCATTTAGCACTTCACCTCCAGCCCCACTCAGTGCCTAGTCTCTTCTGACTCCCAACAACTCTGCCACCTTTTCAATCCAACCCACTAGAGATGAAGTGAGAGCTTAGATGGGTATAGACCAAATAACATCACCATCCTGAAGCAGTATTTAGGGCACTAGATATATGCATTATGGATAATTTAACAAGTTTTTAACAGTGACAAGTTTGGGCATTGTATCACGAATGTTAAGTGTCATGATCACTGGAAAAAAACCCAAAACTTTGTGCCTGAAAACAGACAGTTGAGCCGTTGATTGCTCCACTAAATGAGTACAGTTTCTCCCAGGTGGAATACAAATTATGCATAGATACAGCCTAATGCTTTTACTCAACATGAAGCAAGCTTTATGGAGGTAAACAGACCAATAAAGAGCTTTTAAAGGAATACAGTGCCGTACATCTTCTGCAATAGGTTTTAATATTAGAACACAGGACTCTAATCATTCTGTATTATGGTCATCAACACAGAGTCAGAAGCACCAGAGCTAATTTATCAAAATACCTGGGCAAAGCCAGGAATAGTAAATTGTGTCTTTTACTGCAAAAGAAAGAATGAGCCCTTTCTCCTCTGTCTTCTGCAGCTTTTCAATATCCCAGCATTTCTCTTATTCCACCATGAACATTTCCATCATTACCCAACTCTTCTTATTTTCCACCTCCCCTTTTTTTCATCTGAAAAAACCCTTTCATTTAAGTTCAGTACGCACTGGATGTAGGCGCTATGGTTAGCCTATTCCAGTACAACCAGGCAGATGGAAGGTATTGCTTGTATCATGGGATAACTACAAAAAGTACGAGAGCAGTTCATTCTCCCAGTAGGAGAATTTGCTTCCATGCAAACTGTAGTCATGGGTATTTTCTCATTGCAATGAGATATGGATGCAATCGAAATTTAGTTGCACAAATATAGCAGTTAAAAAGTCCAACTCCTCCCACATTACTACCACAAACTTGCAGAGTCAAAACTGGAAGGTGCCTCCTCGGTCCTCTACATCAGGTTCTGCCACACAGTATTTCAGCTTTCCATGGAGAAGCCCTGCTTTTGCAAAATGGAGCAGCGCCTTCCCGCACAAGGGCTTCTCATCAGCAGGATCACAACAGAGAAAGCTAGCCATACTGCTAAATAAGAGTGGGTCTAACTGCGGAATGCATCAGAGAGAAGGCAAACACAGTATTTAGGTGAATGATAGGGAAAACCAATCCTGGTCTGCTGAAGATACATAGCTTCTCTAGCACTAGTCTTTTCACTTCTACTCTGCCTGTGATCACTTATCCACCAGGTTATTCTCTTGCTTCATTTTCAAGACTCACTCATTTGGAGGCATGACAAAGTTACCCAACTTGCTGATCAAGACAGCATAGCCCTAGTAAACTGGAAATACAACAGTATAAACTATTATTCCGTCTTTCCTCTAAGTAGACATTTCTATCATTGCTTTCCATCTTTGTCTCCTTTGCAAATGATGTGCTCGCTTACCTTTCTTGCTTTGGTTATCCTCGCTCAGTAAAAGAGGATGGAGGACAGCAAGAGTGTCCTCAGTTGAGCACTATGCTCTTCCAAGCAGGTGGCCAGGAGATTAGAGTAGTGGTACCAAACACAGTGTGGTACTCTGAGTGATTTTTCCCTTTACAGTGCTGTCTATGTACTAAAAAGGAACATCCCCAGTACCTGCTACACTTGCTGCATTTTCTTATAAAAAATAAAATAAAATGGGTTTCTTCAAAATCAGAAAAAATTCTGTAGAGGCAGGTGTGGATGATTTTCTACAGAGCATTTCTTGTACCATTCACTCCAAATTAGTGGCGAAAGCTTTGCTGAGAGATTTGCCAGAGTTCATACTGAGAGAGGAGGGTTGATGAGCCAGAGAATTAATATGAGGAAACAGATTGTCCTTTACAAGTGTACTGATAAATGATGTAATTATAACCGGGAGCAGGCTCATTTCCTTTTTTTTTTGGTGTGTGCGTTACAGCTATTTTGCATGGCACCAATCCTGCCTGCTATAGCAAGCCCATCCTTCTGAACAAATGGACGGTAACACTTGTGCTGCTTGGGATACTTCCTGGAGAGGACAAGCAACACCTTGCTACAACAAACCCTTTCCTGCGGCCGGGGTTCCCACACGCCAAAGCAGGCGGGTTTACAGCCTCGCAAGCCAGCTGGAAACAAAGCAAGCACAGTGCACCTCTCAGTTTGAAGTACTAACATTTGAGAGATTATTTTTGCAGGCGGACTAAACCAAATGCACTGCACTCTCCAAAGGCATGAGCCATCTGAGTGGAGCTGGTGTAGGACAGCTAGAAGTACAGACTTCATGAATTACGTGCACTGCAAAGGGTTTACATTGAGGCCAGAGCCTGACAGACATTTTTTTCCCCTGTAAATATCTGCCATGAACCCCGTATGTCCTTCCCCTTCTGAAGTTATGCTTTATGTATTTGAGAAGAGATATAGCAAGAACAGAGCCCAGTTTTCAGTGGGCTAGAGTACACAGCCAGATACACAGTCACCTACCCCTGCACATCGATCCACTGCTGGATGGGCAGAGCAGCTTCTGTTACAGACAGCTCTGACGTGAACACCCTCAGCCTAAAACTAAACAGCTCAGAGTAAGCGAGCAAAACATAGCATCTGGAACAGAACAACCGACCTACAGGTTCACTGCCAAAAGGCTTCCACATAATGAAATATATTTCATTATGAATGGCAACATTTGAACTGCTGCATTTACACAGCTTGCTTAATTAGTTATAAATCACGATTGAAGTGCACACTCTGTCAGCTCTTCCATTACAGGCCATCAGCACTCTGCAATCCCATATAACACTTACATTAATTTTCATGGTTTAATTTCTCAATCATTTAATTTATAATAGGCTATACACGAGGGGTTATCCTAGGTACAACCCAATTATCCACTCAGCTTCTCCAAACCTTTTTGAACAGTAGTGTACGTTATCTCCAGTGTATACAAGATAGAAAATAACACCATTTAAAATGTGATTTTTCCATGCACAATGCTAACTTGTAGAAATTGAGGGTCTGAACCTAGAAGCCTTATGGGCACAAGCAGCTCATACCCTTAGAAAAGCCAGACTATTACTGCAACAGTGGTTTTCAGGATGAGATCAGCATCTAGATTATTAAAAGCACATTAAGAAATTCTTACAAGCAAACTAAAAAATAAAACCCATATACCCCCACTCCCCTCCTACTAAGCTAATTTTGAAGATTCTACCTGTAAGTTCTTCCATTCAATACCTTTTCTCTGGGCAGTTTGCCTGCCACACTCTATTTCATTTTCTTTCTCCTGTGCTTCTAAGACAACATTCTCAATAGGTAGGACAAAAAATTACAGGAAGGACAAGCTGAAAAAGAAACCGAACTAGATACTTTGGAGAGTTTTTGTTGGTAGTACTTCACATGGATGATTTGAGAAGTGTGGGTGACTGTCAGTGGACTGCTCAACTGTAATTTAAGTACTCATTTAGGTGACTCATTTACCCAAAGTGGGAGTTGGATGCTGAGCTGAGCACTAAGGTAAGTGGCCATGCATTACTGGGAGGGGATGGAGAATGGAAACCAATTAGATGATTCACTGCTGAAACAGGAGGTGACATTTGGACTACAGACCCTTCTAAACATTCATTTCAGAAATCTAATCCCCTGTTAAGCTCTGTGAGGAGAAAAGAAAGTCATCCACAGGGTGGAAGTTTTGCAAAGGTCTGAAAGAGGAGAGCAAAGCAGCTGCACTCACTGTAGAGCCATTCCACAGGCAAAGAAGAAAAAAAATGACAAATTCCTCACAAGAGGAGACACTGGCATCACAGATGGACACTGCAGGGTGTAAGAGGACTCCAAAGTTGTCACACAGTTCAGCTACGGAGTCATCTACACTAGATACTTCAAGACAGACATCTCCCTCTGCAGACCACACAGCTCACTCGGGCAATACTGCATGTATGCTCAATACATGAAGCAGTCTCTGTGAATTCCCCCTTCCCCATCACTTCATACAGGCTCTGATGGTGGATGAAGATGGTATAGAGACAGAATCAGCAATTCCTACCAGTCAAGATAGGGCTGGGGGTGGGGAGGGACTTCACTTCCCACTTTTTTGAGTAACAGAGTGACAATATGTATCAGTCCCTTGACTTTTGTATGTATTCCCAATATTCAGAAAAGTTGGCTGCTTTGAACTGCTCTGAAAGAGTCTACATCTAACTTACCACTTCTCTCTCTCGTGTCTGTTTGCTTATTTATATATATGCGTGCATATTTTTTTTTCCTTTAATTAACAAAAAGAGAAACAGAACCCACCCCCCTCCCCAGCCCTCCCATCCCCTTCAAGCATACTCACGGCTCCAAAGCGAATAGGCAAGGCGACAGTTTACTCGGCGATAAAACTGCTTGTTTATGGGCCAGAGGACTAGTGTGCATAGTTGAATGAAGTTAATGATCAGTCCGCTCACAACAAAGACGAACCCAATGAGGAGGTGAACTATGAACTGGGTCTTCAGAAAGGCAATGAAGCCCATGATAACCACTCAGAAGCGCGTGCAAGGGCCGTCACTCAGAATAACTGTCCTGAAAGAGAAAGAAAAGAATCAAAAGGAGACTGGATTTACAAGCCCTGCGGAAGGGCAAAGCCAGAGCCCTGAAACAGCTCATGCTGCTTCAGCAACAGGAACTCAACCCAGTAAACACTCTGCTCTCCAAGCCTGCCTCATTCAAGTCTTCACAGAACAAACTGTTGATGGTGCAAATCACTTCCAAAAATAGGAAAGGAATCATTATTTGCAATTTACAGCGCACTAAGAAGATTACTGTTTGCTGAAGTTGAATCTCACACCTCTCTTCAAACAAAGATCATATAATAGGACTGGGAGGAACGCAGAGCCCCGCACTCACGGCGCGGCAGTCGAACCCCATGGGTACACAAGCTGTGCTGTGACGGCTGTACCTTCAGGGGTTGCTGTCCCTGAACTGCAACAGGACCCTCATCTCCCCCACACCCAATAAATGGCATGCCCAGCCTCCAGAGCTCTGTAAATGAACCGATGCCCTCCTGGCCTGCCTTCAAAGCCACCGCTCTGTACACGCTTCTCCTGAACAAGCACCGAGCGAGGGCTGCTGGGGGCTACAGAGACTTTGTTATATGTTTGCTTTGACTAGAAGAGTACAGCCGTCCCTCTGGGGAGCAGGCTCCGCATCCTGCAGTGAATTTCAGGATGAAAAGAGCAGGGCTGGTCACACAGAGCATCAGCCTGGCAAACACTAAGGCATGGAAATTTGGTATTTCCACATTCAAAACCCATGCTGGAGCAAGTTTAGCAACTTCTCACTTTGTCAAGACACAGTTCCATGATCAAATATACCAGTTAGTGTGCGTGGGAAGTAAAATAATAGAAAAACCTTAGGCTATCTAGCACTATAAACTTGATCTGGAAAGGACTTTGGCGCAGAATCCTGATTCCACTGAATTAGTCAGAGCACTTAACCTGGAGTACGTGCCATATTTATACCAGGTGCAGAAAGATGGGCGATGTGTGAACCAGCAGAAAGTCATAGTAGCTTAGACAGACAAGTCTGATCCAAGACAAATCCTACCAGTACAAAGTTAATCCAACAAAATGTATTTAACAAACCACCAGATTGAGTTTATTCCCAACCCTGCATTATCTGGCACTGGCCTTTTTGGCCTGTTGAGTATTAGAAGCCCTACAACCAGGCCAATCAGGATGTCAAACCACAGCCTCAACGTCTCACCCAAAAAATAAAAGCATGACCCCAATCTTCTGCCACAGCCAAATAGGCTCTGTCTTTGCCAGTGTTGCAGATGACCAGAACAACCAGCAGCCAGTAACAAATACTTTTGACAAGTCAAGCATCCAAAGGTGTTGCAGAAGCTTCTGATGCCCGAAAATAAAGTATCTGCCAGCTGTGAGGAACCAAACTATTTTAGTTTGCCACCTGTTTACAGTGTGGTGCTATTTATAAAACTCAACAGCAATTTTTGCTTGTGAAAGCTTGTTTTCTACTGTCTCTTCTACAAATCAGGTACTGTCTTTCAAGGCACAGAGCGTCTAGCTTTTGCACAATTAAAATCTATTTGCATCATTAGTAATCTACCCACTTCAGAAGCACATTACAAAGGAAAAAAGAAGTCTGTTTCAATAGAGCCACTATTGTGTCTACCACAGAAAGCAAAGCAAGTTGAGTAAGCTGATATTGAAGCTTAGGATGAATAATCTAAATTCTCCCAATGTTTTCCCGTAAGAATGGAAGAAACATTTCTTCCACTAATAAATTATTTTAAGAACAGCTGTTGGGAAGCAGAGACTTGTGTTTAAAAAGAAACAAAAATGGAGCCCTCCTTCCTCTCCCCTCCCCAAAGGGTTAGGGGGTACAGTTGTCTCATACAGCCAAAACACCGCACCAGCAGTCACACGTACTGGAGGTAGCCACCGTATTCAGCGTTTGACTCCCTAACACATCAATGGGCTCATTTATCTTTTCCACTGGCATGTTCTTCAAGTCATTGTATTAAGTACTGCCAAACATTAAACATCAAGTTCTTCACTTCCAAGATCGGTGTCATTCTCTTAATCTAGTCTCTCTCAAAAAATGGTCCAAACAAGCTAGAAAAGAACAATTTCCCTTTCCCCACACAACTATTTCTTGAAACCCTACTTGCCTTCCATACAGCCGTGTGCAGGCAGCTTTCCTGATGACAGTTTCTATCATACTCATCAGCTGAGTACTTACTGCTTTTCACACAGCTTGGCCCCTTCTGGAAACGGGTCCAAAGCGCATACAAACGGCATGAGGAAGAATAGAAATGTCACATATTACCCTCAAATAAAATGGTTTGGCTCCACTTCTACGACCAGTTTGCTTCGAGCAAAGCCTGGAACGCTCTGGTATTTGTCCCTTACATTAAGGACATTGCCGTATTACAGACCCGGAAGGGCACAACCCTTTTGATCAGACTGAAAGCTGGAGGCATTGCAGCGTGTTGCTTCTCCAGCTTTGTTTCGCATGGAAAACAGGATTTATCACTTGTGCACTGGTGCCATGCCCCGTCTCGCTGTGGCGGGACTGCAGAGCTGCACGGCTCTGGCAGGCGACAGGGCACAGCCACCTCGTGTGCCTGCACCAGGGCTCACCGCACCCCTGGGCATCTGGGCACTGCCAGTCTTACCTGCATTGCTACAGGGTAAAGAGAACTGCAGCCAAAGCATAGCTGGTGCCTCTCTAGCACCTTTCAAGGACAACATTTGCCAAATTGCTCCATAAAACACATCTGGTTTACTTGTACTTCCTCTTAAAATGGACAGGAATCAACTAAAAAATGGGTTAGTCTTGTTGTCTGATCCTTCCGGTTTCAATGCTGGACACAGAACCTGCCAGTGTCCCTTCTGCCAATCTCTCACTTAATTGTATTCGACTTTTAAGAGAATTAGAAGTTAATCTTAACCCAGGAATTCTTCACTTTTCTGTATTCCTGCCCATGTAGGACAGCCAGGCAAATCAGGCACAGGCCAACAGGTAAAGGGTGGTCAGCAGCTGTTTTCTTGAATCCCATGGTCAGGCTGGGGAAATCAGTATTTGCTGAAATGAAGAGAAGCAACACTTCTGTACCTGACACGTACAGTAAGATCAGCTAAGTGTCTAGGAAGTGAACATCTGCCCTAGCTTAAGACAGCAAGTCTCAGCACTATTCATTATTTTAAAAGTACACTCAGATCATGTGCCTATTCAAAGACTTGCTGGTAATTTTTTCTTTTTTTTTTCTTCTCCCTTCTTTTCCTAAGCACCTTGCACTTCACAACATGGACCTTTCACCACAAACCCTCCATTTCCTCCTGTGCAGCCGCACTGAGAACTGTGGGCAAAAATTTAGCACTCTCCCTACTTTCGCATCCTCACCAAGTGCCTGCTCTTCACAGCCATGCTGCAGGAGAGCACTAGTGCAAAACCCAGCTCCAACCAAACAGCACACCTTCATTGCCTTTTAGTGCCTTACCTCACAGCATCGTTTGACCTTCATAAAGTCAGAAACTGCACCCCATAGCATCGATCTTTATCCGATGAAAAAGTTCTTAAATGCTTTGCAACCTTTTGCGCTCCCTCCCTTTATATGCATACCTCTCAAGTAAAGGGCAAGGAGGCAAATGTCCTTCAGCTTTCTTGGGTACGCAGTTGTGTCTTGAGGCTCCACATTCACATGGATTCTCTGGTATCCAAAAGATACTATGTGCCTCTCAGCCAGAGGAATACAACCTTTTTCTTTTACCCAGCTTTCTGCCTTCTAAGTTCTAATGATTAAACTGCTTCGAGACTTCTACCTCTCTGTTAAATGTTGCTGAAATGTGCCACCAAGTTCAAAAGCTGTTAGAAGGGAGAACGCAGAGTGTGACTGCATCAGCCTCATTTCATTAAGAAATCGGGTTGAAAAAACACATGCACGACGTGCACCACTAAGCACATTACCGTTATTTCACAAAACATGTAGTTATTTATGAACTCAAAATTAAAAATTAAGCCATTAATCATCCTATAATTTCCAGTTCGAACTCCAGGTTTTAATTAATCTATTGCTGTCATGTGTGTACAATTGCTCCGAAGTTCATGAGGTTTGCATGAATATGAGCATGAAATTAGAAATTGGTCCACTGATTCTAATATTCCAACTGAGTGAGAATTAATGCGCTTGACAACAACAAAAACCACAGCAGCCAGTACTTACATCTCTAGCCTTTTGCCATCAGTTTTTCTGAGCATGCTGTTGCCATTTTCCAGCTGTTTCTGCTCTACTGGATCATATTTATCTCCACTTACGAAACTCTACTTTTGCTCTGAATGTGTCACCCCCACCCTGAATTCTGGTATTTTACCTACCTCATAACATTTTTGCTCAACATTGTTGAGGAATTGAGTGAAACCCTTACAATACTGAATTCTACCTTTTACCACCATATTTTAAAATACTGTGTTTTTCAGATTGAGCTTTATAGGACTCCTTGATGTCTGTATAAACTTGGCAAAGCCCGTCTATGAAAAAAGGCTAATAATGTTGCAAGTCAGAAGCAGTACAAAAAGGCATTTGTTGGCCATGTCTCATCAAGAGTTTCCTCATCATTTTTCAGAATTCTACAAACTCTGCTCATCGAAAACAAACAAGGAAAGTTAAAAACTATTTTTTTTATTCAAAGTGAGAACTATCTGTTCTATGAGCTGCTTCACGTATATGAGAGGGACAAGTACAAACAGCAGCAGCCAGCAGCTGAAGAAAACACCTCTTCTCAGTGTATTTTCTACCCTCCATATTTCTCTGATGACCTGACTTAGGCTATTTCTCTTTTAAAAACAGCTATGAAAATCACTAGCATAAGCATATTTTCCCTCACCTCCCCTTATGAGATCAGAAAACCCAAGAATACTGACCAGTCAAGGCAGAGATGTGAAGGAAAGCTCTCAATGCCACTGCCTATACCTGTTTTGGTGGATAAATAAAAGTACAGGTTCCAGTCTGGTTATTCTAGTATCCCTTGGAAGTACTACATTGCAACAGGGGCAGCAGGTTATTTTCCTGGACATTTCTGGGACATGCCACACAAAAATATGTTGATCATCTTATGAGTTGCAGTCAATGCTTAGAAGTAATTCCCTCAGTTACCTCTAAGAAATAATTTTTTCCTTGCAGAATATGCAATACTTTTCTAGCTAAGACAAAAATGTGGTGGCTATCCAGCTTTTAAAAGTGTAATGATATATTAATATCAAATACCCCAATATCAGAAAATATTCAGGAAGAAAGTACGTAATTGATGGTCTTCCATTTCCTGCACTGTACCACATCTCCTTCTGGGATGAAGAATTTAGGAGCCTGACCCACAAGATGTAGAAGCCACACAAAACCAACGTACAGAGTATTTACCCAGAGCTTTGCCTCAGACTCAAAAAAGCAACCCGAGGCTCCTGTCCACTCTGCCACAGCACTACTAGAAGCAGTCTCAACTCAAGCCTGATTTATTTTAGAAGTATAGTTTTAGAACCACCACTGGCAACCACAGCTGTGTAAGTAGGTTAGAAAACATAGCTTTGATCAGTCAGTATAGCTAATATAAGTCAGTATAGCTAATAAGCAAATGAAAGGAAATAAGGTATAACAACAGTTTTGGGATCCATTTGAACAGCCTGTACTAAGGATTCTCCAGATATGCTGTAAAAATAGACAACTCTCTCATCACATCCCACACAGCATTACAAACTATCTACTACAGACCTAGCCTTTTAAACCTAAGCACAACAATGACAGGAAGATTATCTTAGTTTCTCACACAATATAGGTTTAATTTCTCTGCACATCCCTCAGTGAAACGCAAGGCTGATTTGGAGTTCGTTAAAAATCCTGCTTGTCATGAATTTCTAAAATTGAAGTGTACGGAAGAGGACCTTAAGCCAAACTTAGGTCACAAAGATGTGAATTTGTTTTGGAGTTGTGAGAACTAGGAATATGACCTCAAAGAGAAAAAAATGCTACTGAGTAACCATGATGAAATTAGATGAGAACTTATTCCTTGAAATTTTGTCAAATTCGGCTTTGAAACACCAAGGCAGCCAGTTTCTAGAAAAGGTCAAGAGTAAAAGATTATCAGCACTGTCTGAAATACAGTTATGATTTTGGTCTTGATATAAAGTTCATTAAATCATAGAAACTTCCACTAGCGTCAGTAGGTTTGGCTCACTATCTGTAGAGATTTTTGATGACATTAGTCTATTTCCATCAAACAGAAAGCCTTTTGCTTGAGTCATCATCCTAATGAGATGCCAATGCTTCAAGGCTTATTAAAAAAAAAAAAGTACGGTGCACATTGTTCCGACATTTGTTGTCATTTAACAGGCATACAGAATGAGAGATCCTGAAGAAGTTATTTGCTTTTCTTCTGACATAGGTAAAGTGTAGGCATTAACTCCAGGCATAATGTGATGGTCACTCAGAACAATGACAACCAGTGAGCAGCACGCATCCTCAACAGAAACACTAGTCCCTCTTCATGCCTCCTCCACTCTATAAATCTGTAATTTTATTCTTAAAAGACTAAGTTTACCAATTAAACTTTAGGAGAGACTACCTTACAAAAGTAAAATGCAAGTGAATAGTTTCCAGGTACCAGTGAGCCCCACTGAGGAGTGACCACCGAAAGTCACCCCTTTACCCCAAAAATGCTGCACAAGGGCACAGCCCCGCTGTTGGGAGGCCTTTATGCGCTCACAAAATCTCCTGCTACAATAACATTCCCTCCCCCCGCCCCCCCCTCGCCATTGCCCTATGAAGAGCATCCATAAGAGGTCCACACCCTGCCAGGACTTCAGCCCCAGCATTCCTTTCCGCTTTTAAAATGTGAGGCAGCTTCTTAGCAAGATATGCTCTAAAAAAAATAAATCAAGATAACCAGTTGTTTAACTCATATTTTGTAGATAGAAGACCACAGAATATGTAAGCAAAGCAAAGCAAGTCAAAGAACTCCATGGAACCAGAAGGGGATAAAACAGCTGTTGATACTTGCCCTGGTTTTTGGCTGGGGTAGAGTTAATTTTCACAAGAAGCTGGGAGGGGACACAGCCAGGACAGCTGACCCAAACTAGCCATACACATATACCATATGATATCATATTCAGTATATAAGGGGGAAGAGAGGCAAAGCTGGCCAGGGAAGAGGGATCACTGCGCTGGGATGGGCTGGGCATCAGGTTCTGTCAGGTGAACAAATTGCATTATGTTTCACTCACTTTGTATATTCTAAGTACTGTTGTTATTTTCCTCTTCCTTCGCTGTCCCCGTAAACTGTCCTTATCCCAACCCACGAGTTTCATCTTTTTCTTCCAATTCTCCTCCCCATCCCACCAGCGGTGGTGAGCAAGTGGCTGCGTAGTGCTCAGCTGGCTGGGGCTGAACCACGACACTACTACATACCATTGCACTCGAGGGGCAGTTTTCCCTCTTCCCCGCCCTAAATGAAGTGTTCCTGACATGATCAAGCCTCCGTGCCAGCTGCGGAAAGCACTGTGCTTATGGCCTCTGCTAGAGATGAAATTACATTTCTCTAACTTGTTGCTACAATATTACAGCTGAAAACACAAGCAATATTAAAATAGCTATTTTCCAAATTTAATTTCAACCATTTCCTTTTATCATACTTGGCGCATACAAAAAAAAAAGAAAAAAAAAAAGAGCAAGTATGCACAAATTCAATTTCTCCTCAGCATACACACTCAGTTAACTCGGCCTCTATTTAAACAAATGGATCAGATAAGCAAAATGAATCCAGACTTGCTTAGAAATCTGCCGGCTGCAAAGCAACCAACACAAGGAAGCAGAACTGCTGGAGAAACTTCCCTCGCTACAAACACGTCTTTATTGACAAAGAAAACAATGGTATTTTCATAAGGATTTTCTGATCACAACAGGGAAATCTGAGAGATTCAGTCACGAGTTCACTAAGTAAAACCAGCCCAGACAATTTTGATGTCATGGCTGAGTATCACTGAACTAGGCTGACATCAGCTTTTCCGTAGAACGGTCTCACTGTACTTGCGGAACACCTCAGCATTCTCTGTTCAGCTTTCCAGTGAAGGAGTCCCACTACTTCAAAACCTGGTTGTGCATGCATGTAACTTGTTTTTATTTCAGGAAGACAAACATTGCCTTATGGTTTAGTAAACTTAGGATAGTTTCTACTATAGTATGCCATTTACAACTGCTTGTAGGTGTTTGTGTGCTGTTTCTCCCCTGTATACGCACACGCCATTTGTCATCTTTCGGTCTGCAGTCTGGCACTTTTGCTTCAGTATAAACAACACGTAAAGTCAATTTTTCCTAAAGCTATAATTACAAAACCTTAATTGAATATTAAATTTAGATTAGATAATACTTTGCATGTTCTGCAAGTTTGCCTCATTTCTTATAGATACAGATGGGTTTTGTGGCTATACACATATTTACAGATATTTGGGAGAGCCCTTGTAGAACTCAACTGTAATAAACCTTGCTCTAAACTTGAATTTTCACTAATTACAAAGATTTACCAGACTCCAAGCATTTGAAATCAAGTTCTTTCTTTGACCTGCTTGTTATCAAGAGAAAAAAAACCACACAGGTAACTTAATCTTGATCTACATGGCATACAATTAGCCTCATTTTGAAAACCAAGAGTAGGTAGACACACATTACTCCTGGTTTCATCTTTAATGGAAAGGGGAAAATTCAACAGTTAGGGGCAAAAAATAAGAGCTTTTCAATTCTGGTCGCCTGAAGCAAAAAGCAACAGCACTTGAGTAAGCCTTACTGCAACAGACCTAAGCTAAACTGCAAGTCAACGTGCACATTTTAATGCACCAGCTTTCCCATTAAAGGGTGCTGATAACCCAAGAGCGCAGCCGGGGGGTCCCGCACCCCTCCCCAGTGCTGGCTGCTCTTCCTGGGGGCTATAACAGTGCTGTGTGTTTGCCTGCCTTTGCAGCACTACAGAAGTCACCCTCCCAAACACTACCTCCCTGATGCAGCCACGCAGAGAGATGCGAACCATCGAGCTGGAGCACGGGGGAGCCACGTTCGTACCAGCCTGTCGGCAGAGCAAGACACAGCAGGTACAGACCTGGCTCTTACACAGAAGGGGAGAAGATAAGCAAGAGTGCAATTTAAAAGAAAAAGGGATAAAACCAGGGGAAAATACCAGCCCACCAGCAAGACATTTTATGTTGAAACACACAAACTAGAACACTGTCATATTCCGTATATCTTAAGAAATAAATAGGAACAATTATCCAGTTTGGCAAATTCCTTGTGGCTCCAGCCAGACAGTTAAGCGTGACTCACTCAGAAATGGTTGTCAAACACCTTCTGCCAGTCTTGCTCCTTCTCTTGGGAGCTTGTAAACATCCCCCCTGCCCTTTCTGTTTGTTTGGGGGCAGCTATTCTCCCTCCTTTGCCACTTTAGATAAAACTCCCTCAAGGAGGAAGCAGGATGCTAACCCAGTTCCCTATTCCTTCCCTCATGTAATACTCTCCTCTTTTCATTACACGTGCTGGCAACTTCCCGGGCCCGTGCAAGAGTCCCGCTGCGTGCCACAGTGGATTTATGCCATTCAACCATTGTGCACAGCGTTACAGGCACTGCCTGCCAATCTGGTATTCAGTTTGTACATCAACCCCAAATTCTGAAAAATGCTGTCAAGTTTCTGGCTTGCACGGGCTTTGAGAGCAAAAGCAGGCTGGGAGAAGCTCTTTGAGAACTCAGCACACTCCAGCAGGTCTAACAGGTCAGGTCTACCCCATTTCTCTAAAGGGCAGCCAAATATTTTCTGTCCTGCTAACTGCTCTCTGCAATTTCACTCTGAGCGCAACAGCAGGGTGTCCTGCCCAATTTCAAGTGTGGCAGATGACGGGCAGTACTGGGATGCAATACCAGCCAAGCAGCACTGGGATGCTCTTGGTGCTAAATGCTCCCTTTCTTTTCCCAGCCAGGTGCACTCATCAGTGATATCTAAGAAAGGACTTCACTGGCACCTTCAGTAAACACTGTGCATCTCTCCACCCCTATACGCAAGGGAATGGATACTTATGAGACCAAGAGCTAGACGGAGGTTACTGCATAGCCGGCAGCGGCTCACACATCATTGAAGCATTGCACTAGCAATGAACGAAAGCGCCAGCAGCACCACAAGACATTTAAGCAGTTTTGAATGCTCGTCATGAAAAATAAGCCAACGAACTTCTAATAACCACAGAATCTGCATGCTTCTGACTTACTCCCAAAGGTACACTGCAGGCACGGGAAATCTTTTATTAACGACAACGTGCAGCTTTAGGATGTTGCAGACGTAAAGCACGTGCCCACGGGCACCTGTCGATTGCCCCCTTGGTTGTGTTGCTCATGCTCTCTGCTGCTGCCCAAGCTGTGACTTACCAGTTTGTGTGTAGGGCCTCAGCTGGGCAAAGGGGGGCATGGACAGAGCGGGGCAACAGACTACAGCTGGCCACAGAGATCTGCTCTAACACCGCCCAAACACACCTCTTCCGTAAGGCTCAGGAGGCGCTCAGAGACCTCCCCCCCTCACAGAAAGGAAAGGATATAAACCACTGCTCCACTATGCAGCAGCAGGATTAAGTGACTGAAAACACGCACGACAACTCCTGCAGCCAGGCCTGAAAAAAATCTCAATTTTTCCCCCTGACAGAGGACCCCAGACCTCTGGGCAGGAGAGCAGGAAGCAACATGCTTCTCCCTGGAAGGAGGAGGATGGAGGGGATGACCTGTTTTAGCCAGGTTTATGGCTCACGCTGTGGATGCTCTGGAAGTCATGTAGATTTGGTGGGTGAGCACTGTACTGACAGCCCCAATCAACATTCCTCAGCTACCTGCAGGTCTCAGTACAGTAGGGAAAAATTCCACAGAGGCATGGTTTTGAAAAGAATTTTGCTTATATATTTTTTAAAAAAATATAAATATAAATTGTGTATATATACATATAATCACACATAAATATATAAAAGTAACATATATATATACACACATATATAAAATTGTATATACAAAAAGCACAGGACATAGCAGCAATTTCCAGGATAGCAGCTGTAGAATTTCCTTTTAACCCAGCGGTTATGCCAGTATTTGGAAACAAATGGCCCATAGAAAAGTAGCATTATAATCAGAGAAAGGGTGGGAAGTGGAAGCCAGGAGACTCCACTGTTTACAACTAATGTCAAAAGGCTGCAGGGGCCACAGGCAATGTTCTTCACAAGTCAGCTCATTATTTATTTGGTCTCACGGCAGTTTACACACCTATGCAATTGCTACAAGAGTATCTGTGATCCCATGGATCTGTGACAAAATTTGCATGTGGACAGAAGCATGAATCTGCCTTTTTTCAGGCAATGGGGCAAGAATATCAAGTTTCTTCCCTCTCGACAAAAGTAATTGATGCCAGTTCAATTTCTCCTGTTGAGCCAAGACATAGATTATCAAATGCAGAGTAATATGGAAGTTAAAAAGATCAGTTTATATATATGCTCTTTCCAAAACAGACAGAAAAAAAGTCATTCTTTCCGGTTCTTAACTGGCTTGGAATCGATTCTCGCCTTGCATTTTAATTTCACACAGGCTATAGAAAACAGTCGGTTTCTCCTACTTTTGTTCTCTCTGCAGGTTACCGTTATCGCTTCACAAGCACCTTGAATATTGGGAGGCACTACTGCACCGCCCATCCCGAGTGCTGATGCAGTTCTCACGGCTGCGACGGGCCAGGAGGGGCTGGGAGACCGGGGGCCGAAGCGCAGAAGCCCACCTTGCACCCCAGCTGGCCCCAGCCTCAGCCCTACAAACTCCCCCTCAGGTTTACGTGAAGGTGGGCAAAAGTAACACCATACGTACGTATTGCAAGACAGAAATACAAGCAGGTGTTTATTATTATTTTAAAGTCAAACTAATATTTAAAAAAAATTAACCACGCTCCCGTTGCTTGAAATTATTAAAGACTGAGACCAAAACTTACTATATAATCTATTACAAACATGTAATTAACCACAGAAATAGCTGAAGCTCTAAGCTGTCTCAGTGAATTCTCAATATAGCTGAAAAAAGTGGCACTTTTATAATTCTGAAGAGCTCGGGACTTTTTCCCCACCTGACTGGAGATCAAGTCAAGATTTAACCACCAGGAAATCACATTCTGCATCTAGCAGTTGTATTGTTTTCAGCCTTTCCCATGGAGCAAGTGCTGATACTGACATTTTCCCCTCAAATGTAAGCATTTTCAATTCCTCTTGCAAAGAAAGACTTTTTGCCTTAATTACTTTTGGTTTTGACAGAGCTAGCAGATGTAGTGAGACTGTTTTCTTTATTTCAACTAGTTCATTCAAAGTTGAAAAAGGAAAAAGCCTCTTGTAAACTCCAAATAAAAAACAGGCGGGAGAAAATGAGGTCTCTGAATTTTAAATGGCGACAGACTTTCCCTGGTACTTACATCTTGTTTTTTCCCCGTATAGTAGACTTCTGTTCTTAAAGTGAACGTGTTCTGGCTGTGATTACTCTTTTCAGCGAGAGGAATACTGTCCAGAGTGGATTTTCAGAGTAATTCAATATCTCTCCAAAGCCTCTCATTCTTTCTGAGGTTATTAAACCAGACAGTATGCCTGCACAGGTGAAAATTCATTTTTATGAATACAAATATCTGAAGCTATTACAATTACAGTTGGTGCCATAAAACTTGATTTGGTCAGATTTATGTCTGGATGCTGATAGCTGCATTTTTTAAGCATTAAAGGAATGCTACGGGGAAAGCACTAACAAATATTTAAAGAGTAACACACTTAGATGGTTTGTCATCACCTTGACTCCTACTTTCTAACTTGAGATTAACATCTGCTCTTTATCTGGTAATTAAGTCTCTCATTAGGTCCCAAATTCTGAAGTCTAATCAGGTTAAAAAAAGTTTGTTTAAAAAAAAAAAAAACAACAAAAAAACAACATAGGTTAAAATATGATTATTTCACTGAGAAACTTCAGTATTTCAATGCAGTGATTTACAACTTGACAGAAGATTTGCTGGAGCACCCTTTCTTGAATCACTTGCTCTGATTAGTACAACTCCTAAGTTGCTAAAAATTTCACAGTGCCTCCACCCTCACTGAAGAGGAAGGTTCACTGACAGCAAGTGGCCAGAGCATTAGCCAGCTAGTAGCTAGCTGAAGTGCCAAATAACAAAGTAATTTGCCACAGTAAGTGACTTCTTCAAAATATTAGGATATTTTTCTAGATAGCCCAAATAAATTTCTTAACACCACTAATCCAGCACTTTCAGACAACAGCAAAGGGTCTAAAGAAGTACAAGTTAAATATTGTATAAAAAGGCATCATTTGGAAAACATCGTCTGCTTCCAAATCAGTGTATGGTTTCTTCAATGACAAAAGGGCATGGCACCCAGTTGCCCCTTGGAGTCACTCCCCTGAATGGAGGGACATTTTCCAAAGTGAGCCATGCAACTGCAAAAGAGAAAACCTGACACGTGGGACTGCCACTACTGCGGTCAACAGAAAGTCCAGTCCAAGAACTATACAGGGACAACACAAACCTCCCTCAAAAGGGCAGCTTCCCCGCATCCCTGTGGAGGAAGGGGAAGATAGCAGCCTTGAAATGCAGATAGCTGAACAGCTGAGAAACTAAGAGGGAATACGGGAACAAAGCAGCACAGGGGAGCAGAGACCACCACCAGACCGTGCTCCCCCCCCACAACTTGTAACATTTGAATTCAGGACAGGAACAAGTCTTCCATCCATCACTCTCCACCTCTGTGCCAGTATATGTAGTATGTTATTTCCCTCTGCTCACTACATGCAACTACAAGAGTTATTTATATGTCCAAAGAAATCTTCGTCACTTTAATTTTTCACCCTACTTGCTGGATCCACAAAATAAATGACAATCTGGTGTTCTGATACCCTTTTAATAGCCACTGCCACATCAGAGACACATAGTTAATGTCACCACTACAACACTTTGATTTAGTCAGGCAGGAGGAGGATCACCAACTGCCAGAAAAAACCCTCTAAATTCAAGTATTTGTTTCCTCACTCGCTGAGCGCAGGAAGGAAGCGGCATCCACACGTCACATCGGTGCAGCTCTCTTCAGCTCTGCCCTGTGCATCAGCTTCCTTCCCCCAGACCCGCTCCCAGTGGGCGAGCAAAACCATCACTGGTCAGTCCATAAATTTCTCAGACATATCAAGAAGATAGTAAACCTAAAATATCCCTGACTTATCTTGTCTCCTTCTCCCCATAAACATCTATTTTCAGCAGTGTAGCTTCTATTATCGATCTCCTGAGAACAACAAAGGTCTTGCTTCTAATTCTCCCCTCGCCGTAGCAAAACATGTACCAAGTAGAAAGATGGTCTATTTAGTAAAGTGCATTTGATGCTATTCTGAACACAAGATACACAACAGTATCCTAATGGTTTGCAAGATTTATTTTTACAGTAATTTCCCAAGAACTCAAGTTCCCATCAATTTTCTGTCATTACAGGCCACTTCCTCAGTTGTGTTTTCTGCTAAAAAAAAATTTGAACAAGGGCTATTATATTTTAAGAACAACATTTTTTCCTGACATTTCGTACTATCATTTCTAGTTAGTTTTCTCTCCAAAGCTTCTCCCTGTCCTCTGCGATGAAGCATTCTTGATATCTACACTGATGGCGTTTTTGTCATCTTACCTACTCCCGCATACAGAGCCAATTAGTCTTCTCAATCTGCCCCTCGATGACAGTTCCTGTGAGCACTTTATGATATTTACTACAGATCTCAAAATTTTGCTTTCACTTTCTAGTTTTATAAATACATTGGACTGTGCAAAAGCGAACAGAATACATGCATGACAGTGACGTGGGGGAACAACTACTGATGAAAATGTATTTCAATTTATAGGACAAGTGGGAGAAAAAGAGTGACCTGAGCTGTTGATAGCATCTTTTTCCCTGGCCGACTCCTAACAGAGGTTGAGAGATCAGCTCTTCAAGGCCAAACCATGGACACTTGCATACGGTTTGATTCTCTCCTTTCCAGGCAAAAAGGTTGCCAACAAAGAAAACCCATGGGCTGCTTCCAGGTTGACTTGGGTTTCCAGGCCACCAAACCTCAATGTTTGCTTTGCATTGTGAACTGGCCTCTCCCAAGAAGCAGCTACTAGAAAATGTGACCTATCGCTCACTTTCAGACACAGACCAGTAAGAAGGCATCTCAGTCCCCAAAATTATGGATATGATTATCGCCCTTGGTATGAAGTCATCTTGGGACATCACATCACAAAGCTCAACCACTGACACAGCTTCTCTCGGCCTCGCAAACATACTCTCTGTATTAGGGGCCCAGGTCCTGCCAGAGCACACACTCCCCCACTGACAGCTCCCAAGGGTCTAACTCAAGGAGTAAAACACAAACGCTGGGAAGATAAAAAACTTCTCACCGACAACAGCCCTTCACCTTCCCAGAACTTCTTCTGAAAGGATTTAACAGCAAAGCTCACTCCTCACCAAGGCTTCCTTTCTCTTTTTCCAGACATTAAAAGACAACACCAATTTGTACTACTGCTAGCTGTATTAACAACTTACGTACAGTGGTTCAGCGCTGGAACAAGCTGCCCAGAGAGGCTGAGGAAACTCCATCCTTGGACATTTTCAAAACCCAGCTGGACAATACCCTGAGTAACCCAATCTATTTGTGAAATAAGCCCTGCTGAAAGCTGCCTCAAACTCAAACAGCAAGCTCCAGAGATCCCACCCAACTATATTCTTCTGTATTATCTTTTTTTTAATTATTTTTATAATTAATGCTTCTAAAATTACAAGCCCTCATTTACAATCACAATAGAAAAAAGGATGCTGAGACCTCATATGTCACCACGGGAAACCATTCTGAGACCTCTTTCCATTGGAAATGTCATCAAGTGAGCTCTACAGGAAGACAGGCAATGCACTTTGAGCAATAATAATTAAGTCCAAACTGCCAGAGTTTTCACTCCACTTCCCAGGTGGTTTTTGCAGCCTGCAGTGAGCTTATGTTGCCATGGCTACTCTTACAAGCATTTCACCCCTCCTTTAAAATGAACCACATTGCAGCTGCAGTATAGACACGTGTATCAGGTAACTCAGCCACAGATGCATTTTTTTCCTCTACCAGCTCTGCAAATCTAAGATTTGACTTAAAGCAAGCTCGTTCTTCTTAAGACAGATGCAAGTTTAAGTACTGCTTAGAGCATTTGTTTTGCTACACTTAATCTCTTTCCTAGCATTAAAATGATGGGTGTCTCTCATTGTATTTCCGAATTTCAGGGTGTTAAGTCACATCTCTTTCGTTATCACAGTCTGACATCATTTGTTTGAAAAGGGCATCCAAAATCAGCCACTGGGGACCAAGTGCCTGGGGAACCGTGCTGTTGCACATCCCCAGTGAAACGGGAACACAGCCTGCCTCTCCAGACTAGAGGTCTGTAGCAGAGGAACCACTGCAATCAGCAGCAAAGTCCCTTAGGTCAATTTGGTTTGGATTCAAGAGTAAAAAACAGCCCGTGGAGTGTTGACAGCTGCTCTTCCAGTCTTTCCTCCAGCCTTTAACATCTCATGTTTTTCCCAAGCTCCAACTACATCCAATATATAGGAATCTCCATTTAGTTAATACTTCACAATTACTATGGTTGCAGAGAAGAGCTTGAGTAACCAGCTACTCATCATTAGGAGGCAGCCTGCTGAAGAAAGAATTTAGCAAGTACTTCCAAAAGCCTGGTTCCCTACAAACTTTTATGTTAGCGTTGACTGACAATTTTACAAGCTCACATTTGTGTAGAGACCCAGCTATCAACACCCAGCTTTATGTCACAACATTTTCCTAAGGCAAGGCTCTTAACAGGCCCTTTCTCTTCTCCCCAGCTACCTCCATGAAACTTGGAGGATTCCAGTTATTTTGGAGACACCCTTGCTGCCACCTGCCAGCCAAGCGTGGCTGGAAACCCCTCAATGGGTTCAAAACCTATGGCTGAGGAAAGGGACACAGATAAATGTATTTGAACAGCACAACACCAAGTTTTATTTCCGTAGTGAAGCAGGCTGGCGATCTGCCAAGCTCAACCTCTTCAAGTCAAATGTAAACTCACAGCAATGCTAAGTTAGCCTGGATAAAGTCATGGTTTATGCACATGGGCATGGTCACAAAATTCTTTGGGTAATGAATTTTTAGATATTCGAGATGTCCATGTTGGCAGATCCACAAACAGCAGCCACAGCACAGAAACAAACCCCCCAAATCCACATTGAGAACACTGTTCAAAGCTTCAGCCTCTCTACAAACTCTTGATTTATTTGAATACTCTACACTCTTAGAACTGCATGGTCTGATGCTACAGGTGTGTTAGGAAGATATTGGCTGTTTTAATCTCTAGGCACTTATCTCATAGACAACTACTAGTCAATGTAGGACACCTATCTTCTCAGTGCATTAGTTTAAGCCGCCTAAATAAAGCCGCAGGGCATACAGTGGCTTTGACACAAATGTGGTGATATTTCAAGCAGAGCAGCCCATAGATAATGGGCACGTTATCCACCGCTAATAGATACCATATAGAAATATATCATGCCACCCTTGGTGCGTTGAGTGATAATCCGTACAGATGCGCTCTGGAAACTGAACTTCTCTACCAGGCTCGGGCCCATTCTTCCTCAGCCGCCCATAGTGGCGGCACAGACGGTTGCACTCCACAGGCCTGACAGGCCACCTCAGGTGCGGGAACACTAATGGATGCCCTGGCTCCTCATTCATGACTATTTATCTCTCTCCGAAGTCAATCTTTCTTTAAAACAGTATTTTAATGGGCACTCACTATGCAGTCTTTTGCTGCGCTAGTCTCTGAAGAAAAACACAAAACCCAGCACTAACTTGACAGGAGCGGGACTTAAAACTCATCTTTGACCAGTTTAGCGCTTACGCTGCAGTAGTTCCCAGAGCGTTTAACCATCCCAGGGCGAGCGGCACTGGGGTCTCCACCAACAGGGAAATGACCTGCCCCTGCGGTGTGCAAATCACCCCGCCAGCATGTAAAAACCTGCAGGTTCTTCTGCCTAAAATAACAGACAATACCTTCATTCTAAAAATACAATGATGGGAAATACTAATAAAATCCAAGTGAAGATGAAGATAGACATCATTAGAGGTGATGAGCTAAGCTATTGCTTCAAACACCTGAAACAGAGAGCAAAGCACAGTTGCAGTCAACAATAAAATAAATGGGCAGTGAAATTATGCAGCTCATTAAAACTGCATGAATATGCATGTAAGTCTAGCACAGGCCTCCCCCTCTCAATCAGTCTCAAAAAATGCTGAAGTATTACAGTACAAAATACAATAGCCGAAACTTTGTGATCTGAATTATTTTTCTCTTAACTCTGAGAAGTGCATTAACGAAATCAAAACATTCATGGCAAGTTCAGGTGTTTCAACACATCACTCAAGCTACAGAGAAGGGCTAGGAATGCGGTAAGACTACTGAGTTAAATTACCTTAAGTAAAAAGTACACCAATTCATCAAACTAAATCCATGTTAGTATTTTGGTCTCCTTTGGTGGCCAGAAGCTGAAACTTAAGAGGGCAGGTCTGGCAACAGGGAGAAAAGAAAGGAAAAGGAATTTGTTTCAAATATTTTGTAGCTTGGAAAGGGTCAATTAAAAACCACAAAAAAATTAGAGCAGAGGATTCTTATGAGTTTATCCTATACATTAAGTGATGACAAGCACACACAGAATGATAAATCCATTATTTACATGCTAAGCGAATTGTTGATTGGTGAAAAAGGACTATTCTTTTAGGATCTCATGTTGCGGGGAAACTTTAACCACACAAACTCCCTGCAGCAGTCACAACTGACCAAAGAAGAAAACGTGATCTCTCACGCTCTTATAATTTCTGTGGACTTCAGCTTTGCACTATGGGTTACAGAACCCATATATATGCTGAACTGCTGCAGTATATCTTGCAAGGCATTCGTACCCCATAGCAGAATGAGCCTATGTTTGGGAAGGTAGATGGGCTAACACTTGTGAGCCCTCCGGACTATTTCCTATACAGCTGCCCATCACTTCAGGAGACTGTTACTGGGGTGGGCCCTTGCACATCTGTCTTTGCTGCCTGAGCACCGGCCTTCCTGTATCTGAGCAATGTTGTGTATTATCTTTCCTTTTTTTCTTTTTTTCTTTTTTTTTTTTTTCTTTTGTGGAGGGGGCATGCTGGATTTCCCAGGTCATTTCTGAGGTTGGTGGTATCTTGCATCAGACACGCAGCAAGGGAACCAGACCCAGGCATGAGGGTGCCACATAAATCCCAGAGGAACAAAGACCCTTTGCTTCCTTAGACGAATTCCTTAGTGAGTACAAACTAAATTTAGCCCAGAAGGTGACCAAAATACATCCTGTCCAGCACGCTAATAAGTAATAAGGGTGCTCCAATCCAGGAGAAGAAAAAGATCAGAGATGGAATTACAGAAAAACTGGGTTAATCTCTCAATATGCAAAGTTGATTTGCTGCTGAACTGGTGATCTCTGATCTTAATCACTGCAGCTCTGTGTCTGAGGATATTCTAAGGGAATTGCAGCAGCCACACTAACACATTTAAGAAGAAAAAAAAACAGAAAAAAAACCAGAAAAACAAACAACTAAGTCTTTCTAGTTACTTCCTACAGAGCAGATGTATGTTAAAAAATTAATAAACTAAAATATTTATCAAAGTCAGTTTTCTTCAAGCATCAACAAATTAAAGAGTTAAAAAAACCTAAACCAACTAAGCCAAAAAAAGCAGTCTGAGGTACTTGTGTTAGGTCTCATCCATATCTAATCAGAGAGGTTTGAATGAGCTCTCTCTTCACAAACAAATAGATGATGTCATTAATTTTCTCCTGAACCTTGAGGTTGTTGAAGAAGAGGATCTGACCTAATACCAGTTAATTCCTGCTGTGTGCAGAATTGTAATCTCTCCTGCAAACCAGATCTGACCTGGATTCAAGTCAAGAATTATAAGAGTGGACAAAATACGGGGGAAAAAAAAAAAAAAGAATCACAAGAGAGATGTACACGCTACACTTAGGTATAATACACATATAAATTTATGTGTGTATCAATTCAAAAGTATAACTGATATCAGATGCATATATTACACCCCAATATTGAGTCAAGACATGCAGAATTAATTAAAAGCTACACTGTGTTCATGTAGATACTTATCATGTACTTTCTTTGGTAAAAAAACCCCCACTTAGCAGGACAGCTGTTAACATCCTTAAGCTCTACACTTCCTGTTTTTTAACATTAAAACTGTAAAGCCACTTACATATGTCCTGTTTTCTTGAACATTTTGAAGACTAGAGAGGCTAGTAATCACACACATTTTAATTTGTCCTGCTACACCATATAGCTGAAAGCTTACATATCTGCAGAGATTCACTGTAAAGCTTACACATAAACAAACTCATTAATATTAGAAGTGTTTGCATACACGCAGAGAGGATTGTAGGTTTGTATATAGCACAAGCATAACTGCCTGGAGGAGGCACTTGGCAAAAACAAAGCCAGTAAGATCACCCCACAGATTTTCATTTATTTGTCTCTTCATCGCCTTATAAAACAAACAAACAAAAGAACCCACATGTTACGCTGGAGACTTGTTCTCAGCAACATCACATCCCATGGAAAGGCTTCCAATCGTACCTGTAATAATTACAACTCCAGCAGGCTTTTCCTTTTACAGCTGAAGTGACATGTAATTTTTCCACTAAAACTAGTCAACAGATTGCACTTGGGTTTCTAAAAGTTGCTATTTGCTCCAGACGTAGCACTAAGTTCCAAGATTTCTTTTGGCTGAAAGTCTTGGACATATGTAGAGATACGCAGAAACAAAGCCAACCCAGAAATCTAGGGCAGCCCTGCACTGCTCTTCCCTTTCCCAAACTCGTTCAAGCCCATCGCCACGTGCTGCTCCAGCACAGCAAAAATCCCATCCCACTGCTCCATGCCACCACCCTCCCGGGCCCCAGCTCACCCCCAAAGGGGAGCAACCTGCTGAGCTCCTGGTGGAAGTAAATACTATGGCAGTCCTCAATTTGCACCTGCCTGAAACTTTTCTTTTGAAGTGCTGAAGACACGGGTGTCCTGCAAACACCCTAATGCATTGTGAGCCGGTCGCAGCCTAATTTCTAAGTTGTGTGCCAAGAGACAGCCATGCGAATGCTAAGCAAGAGCATGAAATAAGAGAGAAAGAAGTTTAAAAAGGCTCTCACAACAAACCAGAAAGACACAATCACCATCTTACCCAATGCGTGCTGTGGCATCCTTAGCCACTACGCTCTCTGCTGAGTAAGACAACAAAAACTCAAACAACGGCAAAACCAAGTCCCACAACAACTAAGAGGGCACCAGCATGAATGAGGGGACGTATCTACCCCTGGCCACACCTTACTAAGTACTCCAGCCTCCAAGAGCATTTCCAAAGGACCACCACCCTCCAGCCCACCCCAAGAAAGCATTTTAAAGGACAAGCCACAACCACAGACGCAGCACAGAATCCAACTTACCAATACAAGTAATAGGCTAAAGCCAGGGCGATGAGCGTAGCGCAGATTCCAGCTAGCAAGCATATACCCGACTGGCTTACCAACATCTTCCCAATTTGTTATTGATTAATAAAACCAAAATAAGGAGGAGAAATGGAATAGCAAAAATGGACGATGTGAGTCTTTGCTAGGAAAGCAAATCAGTCTTGACACGGAGGAGGGATTATGATGACAAAAGCACATCAAGGTAAATCTGGAAGCGCTGCAGCTACTAAAACTGCCTGCTCAGCAGCAGGAAAAAGACCTGGGTGTCCCCTCTATCACATGGCTTCATAAAACACTGAACTAAAAAAGCCCCTCTTACCTTAAGAATGAAGGTGTGATTGGGGCATAAGTTGACTAATATTTAAAATAGGTAATACTTCTCAATAAATATTACTGTCAGGTGGTGTTGCTGACAAACCAAGCTTTTGCTCTAATCCAATAATCTGCTTACAGCAAATTACCAGGCTACAATCAACTGGATTCGCTCACGTGGCGAGGTACGTATGTTCAGTGCTGCCGCTTGACACTTTTTTTTAAGAGCCAACTAAGGTTGTTAACAAAATCTAGATTTTAACACAAAGGAACCTCCTGCCCCACCAAAACCTGCCTCTCTTCTCCATGAGGAGCGAACACAAGGTTTGAGAGAGCATCGCGGCAGGGAAAGGGTTTGGTCTGCATCCAGAGCGCAGTCCTTGCAGGGCAGAAGGACCGCTCACCTTAACGGCGCGATGAAGGGACATCTTTAAACTGCATGGAGCAAAGCAAGAGACCTGGCAGCCAGCTGGGGCACAGGCTCCCGTGTGCTTTGCTCGGAGGGGGACTCCACTGCCCTTACCCTTTCTCTGCGGGTGTCTGAGGAGAGCTCTACCCAACTAAAGATGACAGTATTTTCTCTCTCTTCCCCCTGCTCCAAATGTAGGACTTCGGGGAGGCCTGAGCCACAGTTCAACGGCTTGGTTAACAAAAAGGAGATACGGGAGCCTGGAGAGGAAAGAAACAAGGTGGCAGCGGTTACAGCCTAGCCAGCCAGCGGGAACAGGGTGCCGCTGGTGGGATTAAGGCTCAGGGGCCCGTCCGGCTGTTCTGCGCCATAAGCTGGACAGTCCAGATAGAGAGACTTGGGGCTGTGTCCGCACAGGGACGCAACAGTCGGACCGACGATTGTGATTCCCCTTCACCTACCATTACGCCAACACAGCCCTTCGTGTGGATACAGTTTTCGCTGGCATAACTGATCCTCACCTGGTAAGAGTTAGGCCTCTAAGAGAAACAAGAAACAAAATCCAAACAAGATCTAGCTTAAGTGCCAAAGAAAAGTTAAAGCGGTAGTCACAGCCCCTCGAAGCTCCCATTTTTTGACCCAACTTTAGCAGCACCACTACCAAAAGTTATGGCTGCCCTGTGAGTGGACTCACAGAGATCTTAGTAAGATTTTAGTAAGGTAGAAAGAGACAGTACAAAACCACTTAAGATACAATAAACAGAAAGCTTTTACAATCAAAGAAACAGACAATACTTGGAACTATTTGACCAGAAAAGGGAAAAAAGAGGCTGTGAATTTAAAAAATCACAGCCAAATAGGAGATTTTATCGAGTATGAAGTTCAGTGGATCTGTGTGGAAAAAGAATATAGGAAGCTGCCTCTTAGCTTAAAAGCACACACAAAATAAATACAACATACTCCAGAAAGCACGATGAATAGTGTCTAGTGGACACCAACTTCTCAACCAGGTCAGAAGCATCACAGCATTCATGAATTAAAGGAAAATGTCAGGTGCTCTCTATGCACCAAGTCAATAGGTCCTCCTACCCTCTTATGTCCCACTCAAAGTCCAGGTCTATTGTAAAACCTTTTCCAACCTCACCTATAGCTCAACTGCATTTCTCAAGTGACTACACAGATAAAAGTTACTGCTATTTACATCTTGGTCAGTGAAGGAGATAGCTTCCAGCTAAATTCCTTGCTTAGGAATAACCAGGTATTTTTACTGATTGTGTTCCCCAATCTCATTTTGAGACTGTTCACACTGTTTCTGTTCTCAATTACAGGAATAAAATTATATTAATTTATATTAAAATAAACCCTCAGACCCGAGAGACAAACCCACATGTAGTTCAAAGATGACAGGAGGGTTCCAGACATACAGACTCTGTAAACTGGCACTTGCAACATTTTCATAGGTGAAGCTCAATCACCCGTTTCCAGGACTGCTGATCAGTATTTTTCCTGTGCACAACATTCATTACAGAAAATGCATATGTAATGGAATATGACGGGGCATAGGACAGCCTCAGGATTTTGTAAATAAAAAACAAAACCAAAGAGGCAATTACCAAGAGGCCTCATTTGAAAAAAAAAAAAAAAAGAAAAAGAAAAAATTAATTAGGGTATTGCAATAATTGCCTATATTTGGAGCAAGGCTTACTTGGTATTTCTATTATAAAAGCAATTCTAAAATTATAGTGCTGGTATTCAAACAGTGATTCTATAATACCAGCCCTTACATAACAAACAGAAAAGGAGTTATCTAACAGAAGCTCTATTAGTACAAAATGATTTGAGTAATAGGCCTCTTGTATTGTATAAAATAGATCAATGTTATGTAATTATATAATGTTGCCAATCTTAGCCTCTGATGATTAACAAAAACCTCAGTAGTGTCTACTCATCTCTAAGACTATACAAAACGCTCCTCTTCACTCCAAGTGGTTGAATTTTCAAGGCAGGTGTGAATTCACCCTTGAATTCAGATAAAAATAAACCACAAAAGAAATTTCAGGAGTGTAAGTGGCACAGTTTCCTTACCTGTTAAAACAGGGATGCAAAATAAAGGATAAACAAAAAAGTCCTCATCCGCAATCATCTGAGATAAGTGTTATAAGAAGAATTATATACTTTGCTTCCTGGATGGAAAATTATGCCAAAAAACCTATCAACCCTCAAACATAAGAAACAAAGAGAGCCAACCAGGAGCTATCTGTCAACATGCAAATCTGCTGTGGCTGAACAAGGAGAAGCTTCTGACTGCTGTTAAATGAAGTCTCAGCAAACACCGTATGCGTGCCTACAAGCCCCTACCCGAGTTCAAAGCTTCTCTCTGAAGTGCCGCACACTAATTGGGAAGAAATTGAAAGTCTGTCTTTTGAGAATTGCTGAGCTGCTTTCAGTTTTAGGTATAAAACACTACCTTCTGCAAAAGAGGAGCAATATGATTTATTCTGTGATTGCAACCACTGTAACACGCGACCACTGGTGTAAGCGAACCGGCAGGAGGAGGCAGGCTCTCGGGGCTGCCTGGTACCAAACCCACCACCATCCTGAGCGGCTAGGAGACTCAAGACTCGGCACATCAGCTTCACCTGCTTACACTTCACACTTCTGCTCCAGCGTTTGCTAACACTATCTGAACTGCCAGGATAGAAAGTTTACATAAATACAATTATTATTATTATTACGATTGTTAAATAAGTAACACTGTAAAGCGAAGGCCCCAGATGCTCTCCACACACTGTGAAAATCATCACTGGAAAAAAAAAAAAAAAAGTGACAAAAGGAAAGCTTTCTCCTGCCAGTGCTCTTCTACACTAAATCCAGAAATTCCCCAGAAGAGCATTCACATTATTTCACCATACAAATGTACCTCCAAACTGCTAACTGCTCACATCTTACCAGCAATGGAGAAAGGCTGCTCTAAAAGATTGCAGAGAAGCAGAACGTATGCCACTCATTCGTAACTTTACGGTCCCTAGCCTTCTTGATGGATCTGTGACCAGTGAGAAAGACCACCCAGCCTACTGTCACTAGGCTGGCATTTGTCACATGGACAAGGATATCTCCTCTAGATATTTCTTTATAGAAAATCTACATTTCAACCAGCAAGTTTTCTGGGATTTGACCCAGGGCGGAGGTGGGGGAAAAGTGGAGGGGGAGGGAAGACGAAAGCCACCGTTCTGAAGTATCTGGGTTTGGAAGATCTCCATCACAGGAGAGAGAGAGAAGTAAAAATACTAAAACCAGAAGTAGTAGGTGTTCTGCTAGGTGGGTGACTGTCACTGAGGCAGCTTAAGATGAAACCCCATTGCTTTGCAGTCAAGAGGTGAAAAACTTGGCTTCGAAAACCAACAGGTACACAACCCAAACAGTTCCTCAGACAGTTCATGCGAGCTGAACTGGCAGCCTAAATTGCACCGGGGAGCTCGATCCTGCAGAGGAGTAGTATGTTCAGTGCAACAGTGCTTCGTACAGTGCTGTGTGCAGTTCGCTATTCACAACCCAACAGGTAAGAAAGCGAGAAAGGCAGAGCTGAACAGCAGGACAGGGCCCCCCCCATCGCCCCTCTTCCTCCTTGTACAGCATCCAACTTTTATTTTCTTTCCTGTCACCTTGGCTGCCATCAGCAGCACATTCCTACCCGATCACAACAGCTATACTTCTTTCAAATGATTTCACTGGCAAATATTTTGCAAGGCTGTTATCAGTCTGAATTCATAATTATCTTTGTGGTCAGATCTCTTTTTGCATATACACAAAGGTAGGTATCTTTCTAAAAAGAAAGGGCGGATGATCAAGCAGACTGATAGCAAAAACAAATACATGCCAGACAAAGTTTTTTGTTCTGTGTTTTCAGACAAGATCACACCAGTCCCTTCTGCCCTGAATACCAATACTGGCAGAAGCCACACACCACAAAATCTTTTCAGTGTAAATGGAAAAAAAACTCAACTCTGAACAACAAGAAAAAACCTAAGCTTGTTGCACTTCTTCCGAACAGTAGCCTTTTAATGCAACGTTTTAGAGGGAGATGACCTAAATATCCTTTTACTGAAGGCTGCAGGGATCCTTGAAATGACTAGCCCACTAGTAATGCATGCCTGCCTTGCATCAGCAAAATTCAGACAGATACTTTGCATGAGGGCTACTCCACAACTGATAGCAAAAGCATAGTTTTCACAAATGCTGTCTGCTCTTGTTATCATTGTCTTATGTAAACTAGCTCTGACTGGACATAGACAAAGAGATATTAAAGTAACTCTGACACTCTGAGTACTTTCTCAGTCCTACAGGTGCCACAACACTGATACTCATCTGCCCATGGGAGATTTCTGTGACCTAACCCAAGCCAGGTGGGCAGCTGCCTGGGGGGAAACTTCTACATCTCCATATATTCCACTTCATCATTTCTACTTCTGTTGGAGACGCACAAGATCGCTGGAGCAGAGGTTGTTTTCTGCTACCTGGCAAAGTTATAAAGCACTGAAAGAAATGCGAAACATGAAATTACTAGTAGAAAAGTGAGCACCTGTTTCTCTTGGAGCTTGTAGCATTTCAGAACAGATCAACCGCCAAGTCAAAAATTGCTCCCAATCATTTGAAAAATTAGAAGCTAATTAGTAAACAGAGGTGTTTATTGTACCAAAGCCTCATATGCAAAAGAGCCTCCGTGCCATACTCAAATTCTAGATGTCACTGCTGCGAGCTTGGCTCTGCTCTTCAAAAGCTCCTCAGTCAAGCAGAGTAATGGTTTGAGAAGCAGCATTTATGCTCTTATGATTCATTTTTATCTGCCAGAATAACCCTTAGCTCATCTACAATTATATGCCAAAATCCCAGATATTCAAGGATATTAAAAACTGCCTGCAGTTCAATGCAACGTGTTAATAACAGGGCACATTTATAGACAATGAGTCTAGCAAACCAGGCTAGCTTCATTTAAAATAAACAAACAAGCAGACTGGTCTAATTACCAGAACTAATCTAAAAGAATCAATATTTCTTCAAGACATATAACAAGAACCTTTGTGGTTATTACCCTGCAATATGTAATTGCTTCTTGGGTCTGCAGTCTGTGCTGTTCACTTTCAAACCCAATAAACATGAATTACTTCTTTTGATTCATTCTACTTAAATTAATTTTACCTTTACCATAAGCAGCTAGATTTTGGAAATACCTGTAATAGTTGAAACTTCACTGCATTAATGAGAAGTATTTTTCTATAACCAAGTTCATTACTTCCAGGCAACTGGGAGCTTATCCCATGCCTGGTTTTCCCGGCTGCTCCCAAGTCCCTACTCCCAAGCACTGCTAGAAGCTTACTCATGCTTAAAGTCAGCATGTCCTGAGGTTTGCTTGTATAACTGCTTTTATAGTTATTACTCATCTCAGGTCTGTACCAACAAGATATATCTCAAGCTAAAATGTATTACTATTTTTTTAAATTGTTGTTTAGAATTTTTTAGGAAATAGGTAATTTTGGTAGACTCGCTTAAGGAACAGTTAACCTAGTAAAGCTGAGAAATTGATAGCAGTAGGCACAGAGGGACAAACAGCCTTAGCACAGCAGCACCCGCAATTGGGCTGCAAGCTTCTGTTACCAAATATCCCAGCACTACCCTGGCTCACAGTCATAAACACTGAAGATGTTTTCCTTCTGGGGCACGCGCAATAGCAAGTGGCATTGCAGTACCTTCAACACAGGACAAAAGAACCACACGAGGAGATGCTTAGGGCTTTTGCTCCCCTCTTGCAACACAGATCCAAAGCAGCCAGACGATTTCTTACTGCACAAGGCAAAAGCTCACAAAGCTGAGGCAAAGAGTACCCTCCCTGACACCCATCCAGAAGGGACCCGCAAAACGAGATGCCGCAGCCAGGTCCTGCGGTGCGGGTGAGCAGCCCGAGCTTGTGGGCGGCCGCTGTTCACCCGGCCAGCTCCAACACATACACCCCTTCTCTGCCGTGGTACGGCACCAGGAGGTGCCACGACAGCCCAGCAGCTGCACCACCCGCTCACCCTGCACCGAGCTTCCTTCTCTCCGTTCTTCTCCTTGCATCGTGGCAGGAGCCAGGCTTGTTCTGTTCTTAGAGGGGTGTCCTTTGTTCGCCAGCTAGCTGTTTTCAGTCACAAATGTAGCTGGTTGTGCGATCTCCAACTCCTCGGTCTCAGGCCAAGCCTCTCTTGCGCATCAGGCTACTTGTCCCGTTAAATTTGGATGCCACAACCAAGGCAGAAAAGGAGGGTCTCTTAAGAGGGAGACACAGGTGCAGAGATTGGGCAAATGAACCCTTGAAACAAAACTGGTCTTGGTGGTAAGGAATAATAATATTGTCCTGAAACATGCGCCATGACAGCATTCATATTCCCATTAGTACTTTCTGCTGCTTTGGAAAATACTGTCAAAGGTCCTGAGGGCATGGCCTTCAACAACTTAAAAAAAACATGTGAAAACAATTGTCCCCATGGCAACATTGACATTTTTCAAACCAATTATGAAAAAGTAAGAGTATACGCCATTATAGCTTCTTATAAAGCTATAAGTTTTTTTATTTTGCTTCTCAAAATAAACATCCCCAGGAGACCCAGTTTATAGGTCCTTGGTCCTTGATTTCCACCAGCTGACCCCCCAGCTAGAAGTGGTCCCTGTGCCACTCCAGAGCAGTGACCACCCTGGCAGGGCTGTGCAGCGCTGGGTCCCAGGCACGAGCGTAGCCAGCATTATCCAACAAGGCTGCTTTTTCCCTAAGCTTTCTGGGAAGCTAAGCTTAGTGGAGTGCAGTCAGAGTGTTTTCAAAGATCGAGAGGACCAAGTGCTTCACAAAACACAGTTCTTCCAAATAAAAGTCACAACAAGGAAAGTTGATCTTCTGGTGCTTGCCTCTTATAGGTGGGCTCAGTAATTAGAGGAGACGTAGCGAAGTGAATGAGGGACATAGAAACAATACTTGTCCCGTCCTGAAAGAGTTCAGAGCAACACTTTCCCCCTTGCAGAAGAGTCAGTGCTCCACGCTGTAACGCACCTAATGCACCCAGACCTTCTCAAGTGCTTCCAGACTACCAAGGAAAACTAGTCCCTTCTCATTTTCATAGTGTCATATAGTTTTCATATTAAAAACAGATAGGAGAGAATATTACTTCTGCATGTTGTGCAACATTGACTCTTAGCTTAAAAACCACACCACACCAGACTAACAGCAGGGATCATATCTCTGGTAAGGTGCTTTTCAGAACATCAGTGTGCCAGTAAAGAGGGCTCTGTCTTATGGGCTTTGAAATAGCCCGCTACCACAGCCTCCACAGTGGTAAATTAAATATGAAAGCAGAGAATGTACTTTCCAATGTACTTTACATTTCTCCTTGCTTAAACCATAGAAAACTCTTCAAATTGTAACTGCCATGACTGCTCTTGTGAGCTGCTTGTTGGCCTAGCCTGCTGGATCTTTATGTCCACGCGTGCTTTGCAAAGGTTTCGTTTTTTTCTCTCTGTGGCCCCCCACTAAGTTTATATGAAAACTGAGTCTTCCAATGATTGTTACAAACTGTAACACAGGCAAGTCTGAGAAAGAGAAACCCCCTCATGAAGACACACAATAAGGACAATAGCAGCAGATGATACCTACAGGGCCTCTGCCTATGCATAAATCCCAACAGGAGGGGACAGCTGGTATGACAAATGCTATCGTGATTCAGCCTCCCTGTAAATCAGTCCCTCACCTCCTTGACCGCGTGGCTGTTGGTACCAGTTGTGCTTTGGTTCATGAAATGGAGATTTGTTCTGCAGAAGAAGGATCCACTGGGACACTAAAAAGCTCTCAGTACAATTTCTCTAATCCATATTAATATCTGTCGACCTGCTCAGGATTTATCTGAACAATCAAGAAGGTGAAGGCTAAAGGAATTATTCATGGGATTATTCAACCCATGCAGCTTCCAGCATGGCCATCCACCTCATTCAGAACATTTCATTTCCAGATTATTCCTCCTTGCAGGTCCTAGCGACCCGAGATAAGGCACCCATGAATGCACTACGTGAGGGGCACAGGCACCAGGCTTGGCAGCCTGCAGGGCTGGGTACAAGAAGCCCAAATTCTCTCTTCTCCAAGCAGAAGCAGAACTTGAAAATTCAAGAGCTGTGCACAATTCATAAAATCCTGGCCCCCAAGCATATTTTAGCTTCTCAGTGATGCTCACATTGACAGCCTTTTCAGGCCTTACACACAAAGTAGAAAAGCAAAAATTACAGCCATCTGAGCTGAAAAATAAGCTACAAAACAGCAAACGCATAAAAACATGCTTGCATGTATTTCTGGGGCATTGCTCTTATGCCAATGGCAATAAGCCTGGGCAAAAGCATTTTGCAGAACTGGTTTTCAAAGTAGCTGGTCACCATGACACTAACAAGGCTACTTTCACGAATCAACCTATTGGTCTCCCTCCAGTCACCAAAGCTGCAAATGGTCAGCATTAACCAGATTCAGCTGCAATAACTAATCTTTGCAGATAAAATTTTGATCCCAGAATATTTGGGCCTTGCAGAAAGTGGTTATTTGCCCACCTAACATAATCTGGGATAAATGCTTTAACTTCCTCTATAGCAGGAAAATGTACATCTTCTAAAGGGATGTAACTTTGCATGGATCAGAATACACGCCCTGAACACAGACCATGGCTGATCCAGTTCATACTGCCCTGTGAATCAGAGCTTTGAGAAATATCCCACAGAAATTAAAGTTTCCTGGGAGACTACCTCTCCTATAATAAACCTTGAAAGTTTACAGAATACTAAAGCAACACTCTGGGTCTTTGCAGAATCACCAAAATTACTTTCCTATTAAAAAAGCTACCAATAATAGCCCATGAAGGGGCAGGGTATCAGAGATCATCATTAAAATGTCAACAACTGACACTAACCACTCTGGGGTTTTAAGATGCTGTCCTGGAAAAACTCTGTCCCATTGCTGTGTCAGTGAGGTCTCCTCAGCTTTCCACTTTTGCTGTCACTGTTTGTAGGACAGACTACAAAAAAGGGCAAAAAGAAGGAAGTTTGCTGCTATAACTTATCATTTCTATATCTGGTTACTGGAAAAAAATTTAAGGATGTTTGGATTAAAGGCAGCCTAAAATGACCCCAGAGTCAGAATTAAAGAGATAGACATCTATAAAGAACTCTGTAAAGGAGGTCCTCAAAGCACTGTAAAGGCACAGTTCCCCTTCTACATTTAACGGGGGAGGCAACAGTTAAGTATTTCTAGAGTTCTCTGGAGGTTTATTTGTGGTTAAGCCTTTGCTGCAATGATTACCCACAGACAGAGCATACATGAGAGAGCAGGAGCAAACACTACAGCAAGCAACAAGCTGAAGCGCTGGATTTGTCCCTAAATTAAAAATTCTCAGAGTGGGAGACTTTTGACGCCTCTCCCAGCAATTCATACAGCTCTATGAAAAGAACAGGATCTGCACCCCCATTTTTTTTTTCTAAAAGCATCTTATTGCTACAGACAAAACGCAAATACAGAAATGTGGGGGAAGATTTTTCTTACCACCACCGGGGACCACTTCTGGCACCTGGCAACACTCAGAGCAACATGAGAATTCCCATCTCTTCCCTCCAGGGAAGTACCACTGTTTATGTTTCAAGAGATTTGCTTTCTCATTTGCCTATAAGCAAAAAAAGACATTCTTCAATGAATGAAGGTAAAAATATTTTGTTTAAAAGCAAAATACAATGCAAACAACATGCAGCTGCTAACCCAGGTCACAAAGTCTTTAACTCAAATTCTTCTTATAAAAATTACCCATCTTTCTCTCTTCTTTGGGGGAATAAAATACCCTACTTAATCCCTCTTCCCATGTACTAATATTACACTCTGCTCCACAGGTACCAACTACTGTTGCTTTCAGAGGGTCTAACTGGCACATATCTACAAAATTAAAAGCAAGTGTTCTCAACTTATATTTAGTAGTGAAATTGCAGCTTCTATTCAGAACAGAGAAAGGGCTTGCATACTCAAGAACTAGCCTACTTTTCCTGGCTTTACTAATCAGCATAACAAAAGGTATTGCTTTTACCTACAAACCTTGTCTTGATAGAAGTTATTGAAAATGAAGCAGAAGCAATTATCCACTCTCAAAACACACACTTAATCATTATATTTTATTAAGAGAGTTTTTTATGATCCTGAAGCAATTAAGTTAATCATTATTTAATTTTAGATTACTGAACTGAAGATTTACTTCAGACACAAGCTCACTTTCCACATAATTTAGTTTCAGTAATTAGAGATGTACTTTACCCAGAGGTGGCTTGTTTAAAGCGTGTTATCTAATTTCACAAGCCTTACACCATGAAAGTTTCTTGCAGAAATCTACAAGCCAAACTTCAAAAAAAGAAAACCCCCAAAGAAACTTAGATTTACCAGACTGCAAATCTGTTTTTCCTTTAAAATGAAAAACTCAAGAAAAAACCTACTCTTCAAACATGTGCCCAAAAAGTCAAATGTATCACAAAAGCTCATATAAAGCATTTCTTTAACCCACCACTACCTTTAGCAAAGTTTAAAGCCATAAGAACAAATGATGCTCTTCTCACACAAAGCACTTCATTTACAACTTATTTTAACCAGGATGTAAGGTCTACAGGAAAACGTGTGTGTCTATTTGGATGCCCAGCAGGTATCTGCCACAGGATGTAATCAGTACTGAATCACTGGGACACTTAACAAAGACTTCTGTGATGGTGTTATGAGAAAAACAGAAAATAAGACCAGGCATGTCAGTTCATACTGTCTATATTTGCCCTAGGTATCGTAACATTTGACAACTGCTCAATTCCAACCTACCTCAGAGCAATTTGTGCAAACATGTTGTTGAAACCAAACCATACCAGGAAATGCCAGTTAGCCATTCAGCTAGCTGCTACCCGTCTAGGCCAGATTTAAGTCTGTATACAGTTAACAGCATCACGAGCTGCCAGTCCACCTGGGCTGGCACATTGCCCAAGGCCAGCTTTATGTCAAAACACATTTGCTGTTTTTTGAAACAAAGGGTATCATCTGCCACCGCTGCCATTAGAGAAGGAAAACAGATGACCAGGCAAGCATTTTAAAAACATACATCACTTTTTGCAACTCTTTGTCAGCAAAATTATCCAACAAACACAACACATGCAATTGCTCAACACTCAATTAAAAAAGTCAACTATATTCAAACTAATAGAGAACTACCTCTCTAAATGCAGATGATGTAGATTCATTTCAAGACTTTAGGGCCAGTACTTTTGTGATCTATGCTGCATAGAAGAAAGGCTACAGGACTCATCAACAGCATGTAAGATTTTGGCAAAGACTGACAAGAATAAGAACGTGAAGCTACAAAGAGATCACGACACAACAGGTTTGCTGTAGGGAGTTTACTCAAAATAAATACAACTAAGTCTCAGTTATCTGGATTTTCAACAAACCTTATTTAATACTTTTCCATGTGGTATCACATCAAACATGCAGAGTTGGAGACCAGTAGAGGAACTGCGACAGTAAAGATCCTGCCCAAGAAGAGGTGGTGACAGACAACATGGGAAGAAAAAGCTGCATACACCTTGAAAGTTACTAATGAAAACACTCAACAAAACCCAACAATCAGTCTTCTGCTTCATTTTGAACTGATTAACGGCTTACATACAAAAAAAGTAATTATGGCAGCTGATGGCAAAGTTGGGAAACAATATGAACATGAAGGTTTATTGAGCTGTTACACAACAGGCACCATGGCCTTATAGGCCGGAGCCGTAAGAGTGGGATGAAAGTCACTAATGTACATTGCGCAATCACATAGATAAGATAAACAAGCCCCAGCTAGGCACTGGAAGCTGATCAGCACTGGAGCAGAGGGGCCTGGATGCGCTAGCCCATCCTAGCACAAAATGGCTGAGTCACCTCTCAGATGCAGCTGTCAAACGCACATGCAATCCTGGGACATATCCAGAGAAACTTTTCCAACAGAGATAGGAAGGACAGGGAAGTACGTAAGAGGCACAGCTAAAAACCCCACGTGGAATACGGCACAAGAGAGGCTACCCATGTTCAAAAAGGAGGCACTGGAAACGTGAAAGGCTGAAGGAGGATTTCCAGCACCAACAGCATGCATGGAAAGCGGCACACACAGCAGAGGGATGCAGGGGGATTTATCAGGGGATGCAATTGCTCCCTGTAAGACAGTGAAGATAACCACTAGGAAGGGAAATAAACTATTTGAGCCAAAAAAAGCTGCTGATACCAGAACAAACAGGGATCAGCTGGCCAGGAATAAGTTTTGGCTGGAGCCTATCAGAACAGCAAAGCTCTGGGAGAAGCTTTTGGTGACAATAAGCCTACGGGCTTAAGGAGGCCCTTGTTATGAGAAGGACGTTACAACACACTATATGACTGCTTTCCATAGCTCCAACCATTGTTGTAGATGTCTCATCTAAATAATCATTGAAGGGTCTATAAAACTACCACTGAAAGCAGCTGGTTCAGTTCTCAGTGCTGACCAAGGAAGGTGGAGTACGAATATTGGGGTGAGTAGTGCTGATTTACAGGGGAAATAGCTACCATAACCTTCCTGCATACCTAAAAGGCAAACAGGTATCTCCTGATTTAAAATAACAATGTTAAACATTTTTTTTTACATTAAAATCCTCACACACAACTATGGCAATAGAAAGCGTACATTAAAAAAAGCTCCGCAAGTCACGAACAGTATCCCATCCTGCTTCCCAGTATCCCACAAGAAAGAGATCTGTAGAACCAATGCAACAGAGCATGCCACAGTTCAACAGACCGCATCACTCAGGCCAAGCTGCTCTTTGAAGCACAGTAGAGTTATACAAGAGAACAGCATTTGAAAGCAAGTTTTGGTCTGACACTGTTTATTGTACTGGTACCTGCATAAGAGGTACTTCAGCCCTAAAGAAACAGAGGGAAGCTCTTCCAATTTAGGATTCTCATCTTCCCCACTTGGGAAAAAAAAATAAAAATATATATATATAACTGAAGTGGAAACTGCAAGTTGTATCAAATTGCTTTTCTGATGTCTTCTAAGATTGAACAAACAGATTTAGGCAGTACCTTGAGGATAAGAGAGTCACATTTAAGTACACCCATATTTTTCCATTTCAAAAAAAATCCCTCAATGAAATATAAATGCATGTGCACGCACTTAAACACGTAGTTTCTCTCTTGCATAGTACATTGCATTGAATTCACTATGATAACCTCCAAAACCATGTTTCCATTAGCTACTTTGATACCACAGCTTTGAAAATATTCTCAGCGCTCCAACATTTAGGATATACAAGACTCAAAAATGAACATATATGGACACATACAACTCTGTCTTCAGCATCATCTCACAAGGGGAACATTTAATTCCTTTTTCTCTTTATTTGCCTTTTTTTTTTTTTTTTTTTTTTTAAATACTTTATTAAAACTACTGAAACCATTTTCTGGTCAGTTTTCTTCCTCACCATAGGAAGTATCAATATCTTTGATTCTTCTGATTATTTGCTTGACCCACAGCTCAATCCATTCCCTAAAGATCATCTTCCATATGATAATATCCCAATGTTGACAGGGGAATGGTAGTCAGGGGGAAGAAAAAAAAAAAAAAAAAAAAAAAGAAAAAAGAAAAAAAAAGCAGTGCAGCTTGATAAGGTGTTTTTAATCACAAGTTAACTTTCTCTCTACATGGCAAAACTGATTTCATGGCAAACTTCTCTCAATGTCTTATGGAATCATATAGATATTAACAGAATGGCTTCAGGAAATTACTTCCTGCCACCATCCTACTACTGTGACCATCATCCCTTTCTAAGACAGCCCCTAAAAACTAAATGCTTCCCTAATGCTAATTGGAAATGATTGACTCTGAAAGTGCTTTCAGAAAAAGAAGTCTTCACTCATAGTAGGAAAAGCTAGGAGAATGTCAATAAATTATGAAGGGTTTACAATAAACAATCAGAAGTGGTTTTGCCACCCCATAATGCCTAAATGAGTTGTGAACCTTCTTGCCATGGCTGTTAGAGGTGGTGTAAGTAGACTGAAGAGAGAGGAACTGGAATTATTAATGACATGGAAATGAGGAGGATATGACAGAGCAATATACAGCAGTCATTGTGTTGACTGTAAATTCTTTTGTACGCATCCATTATAAGCCAGACTACTGACCTAGATGGACCAACAGACAGACTCTCTCCCTTTTCAAGATGGAAATTAAATTTCTGCAGCAAAGAAAGCATTTAATCTTCCATTGCAACCTTCAACCAAACCCTTTGGTTCTGAGCTTCGCTTTGTAAGATGGGTAACAGATAAACAAGAGTTAAGTAGAAGAATATATCTGTGGCCAGATAAGTCTGCAAAGTTCTCTGTTCACTCATCAAGAGAGAGCTGGAACCCCAGCAGACGACCAGTTACATCTAACTCTGACCATGGCCTTCTACAAAGCCAGGGCTCTGAAGGATAAACATCCTTCCAGCAGGTTCTGCTGTGGCAGCCTAAAACATTACTGCCCTCTCTTGTCCATCCCAGCCTTCTGCTAGGGGATCACTGCTTCATAGCTGAACGCCTTTATAGCCTGCACCTGGTTGCTCCAATTCACAGCTCAATGTGCTGGTTTAAACCCCTGATGAAGGCAGGTTCTGGCCATGGCTCTCTTATCATTACTTTTCTTAAAGGCAGCAAACTCCACCAGGATTTTCCAGCTGTGAACTGCTGGGGCTGAAGCACCTGCACATGGTCCTTTCTGCAATTGCTGTGCCAATTGCTGGTAACATCTGGAGGACCAAGCAATGTCAGAGATTATTGCAGCAAGACTCGGTCCAGTTAGAAGGGGTTGAATTATTCTTGGTTAAAAAGGTTATAAGGCTTCTGATGCTTGCGACCAGAAGCAGACCAAGTCCTCAACAAGTTAGCTCAGATGTCTCTATAGTGCTACAGTGCTGAGCTGGAAAGCTTTCATCTCACTCCTAGTTTCAAACGTGACATACAGGAAAGGAAACTATGACCACATGAAAAGATGTAAGCTGGGAAAGCCACAGCTACCTCAATGAGGGCAGAACATCTTTAAACCAAGTTAAATGTGCCCTGTCCTGGGAAATGTTCCCCAGTTACAGTCCAGACAGGTTTACTCCCAAGAAATCTAATAATTTATCTACAATTTCTTAGTGACTAGTTACCTCTGAGGTTTCGCCGTGACTTAACCCTAACTAAAGGCCTAGATAAAAAAAAAAAACAAAACAACTTAAAAGAGTAAGAGGGGAATTTGAGTAAGCTGGCAAGGTTTCTGTATTTCTTTGTGTTTGGGAGTGCTTGAGTTTTAGTTGGGTTTATTAATGAAATTTAAATTGTAAATAAATCTTGAATGTGGATGCAAGCTCATGCGTGCTTTACAAAAGAATTGCCTAAACTGGCTTCTAGGAAGAAGGAGGATCTGAAAAATTATTTTTCTAAATGGCTACTAATTGTAAACATACATTTTTCCTACTGCAATACATAACACAAGGCTGTCATGTTCAGAGTAATTCTGGTGATTTTTCTTTTAAACAGTGGAATGTTCTTTTGCTTAGAATATACCCATTATAGAAAATGTTTATGGCAATAGCAGAACACAGTTCTGCCTAACACAGACCTACATAAAGAACTGCCTTCACAGAAACAGGGATAGTTAGGTGCTGTATCCAGCACCTAAATACTACAGAGACCTGCTGTGGAGTGAGTGTGGAAAACATACACAGGAATAGTCTGCAGGGTAAGGGATAAACTTAATTTCCTAATTTCCCTCCTTCTTTCACTTTTCAAGTCTTAAAAAAACCCAAAACAATTCCAAACACCCTCTGCTAACTTCCTCTGACTGACCTTCCTAACAGCATGTTCCTTTCATTACGGTGCTCCTCTGCCACCTTTGTTTTGTGCCCTGCCCCAAATCCTGGGGCTGAGGATCCCTGCACTGCACTCCAGGGGAAGCCTCCATTGCGGAGCTGTGCAAGCTTTTCTCCCATTGCTCTGATGTTTTCTTTGGTGTGCAACAGATTTATAGATAGCTTTCAGAGCTGTAGGTCTTTAAATGGCCTTCACTCAGGAAAAAAAATAAATAAAGAAATTCCAAAACACAACTCTTCATAATTATCCACTAATGAAAAGCAATTGATCATTAATTTTCATGCTCTGATCTTCCACAGGCAGTCTTTCCTGGTAGTCCAAATTAATAATTTTCTTACGAATTCACAGAAAAAGTTAATAGGAAGAGTTACCTTGTGGGATTTGAGAATTGCAGCAAGTCTTTGGCAGAAATACCTTTTTCTTTATCAGCCTTCAATCTGTAAGGTTCCAAAACAAAAATTTGTAGGTGAAGCGTTAGTCACACCACGACTGAAACTCCTAGCGACTTGTACGTGCCCAGCACGCCAGACTTGCATCATCTCCTTGAGCTCACCCACACACACCCCTTCCCTGTCCACATTAAGTCCCTTTTAGCAAGAAGCTGCCGCCAAGGTCATGAGTCAAGCAGGCTTGGCTAAAAAATATTCTCCAACACTGTCCCTCATCTGCCTCATTGTTGTCCACCTCAGCCTCTGCCTTGATGCTGGATATCCTTCAAGCTTCTGAGCTTTGGCAAAGCACCTACCTGGTACCAGTGCTAGCACCAGCAAACCCCAGGGACGGCCACATCCTCGTGCTGGGGACAAACCTGCGTGGCAGCTATTTGTAGCTGAGGGATCCCTCTCCTCAGAAGTTATTTTACTCCCCCTGGTTAGACTAAACTAACTACACACATTTCTGCTTATTCACTATTCATAATTCGAATATAAGTGAAATGAAAAGCATCTAGAATGGCAATCTACCTAAGAATGTTAATAAACGTGAATAGCATTTTAGAAATAAAGTCTATTATAAAGCACTTGAACTAATTAAAAGTTTACTCCCTGCCCAAAACCCTTAGCATTCTGCATTAAAAAAGTAAAAGCCTTTTAAAGAAAGCTTTAAAATTCTGAACTGCTGAAATAAGATCTGAACAGGCAACACTGAAACTAGACGTATTTGCTATCATATCTCATTCAGTAGCACAAAGAAGGAAAGAACAGTTAAATACCCCTATATCCAGAGGAAAAAAAATAAAATTACTTGTTATGGGTGAAGCCATTTTGCATTGAACGAGGTGATAATTTTGGATGCCTTGGCTCTTCAGGACCTCAAAAAAAATTTATAGATATGCATACTCCTTTCCAAGCAACAGTGACTAACAATAATTAAAAAAAAAAAACAAAAAACCCAAAAATCTTCAACAGAGCTAACAGCCAAGGCAGAGAAGGCCTAGCTTATCTTCTCCAGGAGAAGCTGTGCACTGGACCTTTGAACCAGTATCTTTTTTCCATTGTTTACAGAAAGAAAGTTTTTTTAATAGCATCTCAATAGCATTTTTAATTAATCAGAAATAAACATAAATAATAGATCTCCAGAAGCCTGATGAAGCTCGAGCTAATTGTAATCTAAAATAACAGTGTAATTCCTAAGAGGATGCATTATCTTCACATCGTCCTAGCTTGGTCTTGATCAATAGCAGCAAGACAGTAAATTGCTATGTTAGAGGTTAAAAGCAGAGGAAGAAAACCCAAGTCAAACCGAAGACCGCACGGCTGAAGAGACAGAAAATACTTGCGATCAAAGGGTGACACAGCACAGGTGTTTTATTAACCTTGCAGGAGTCCGGCCAACAACCCTGCCAAGGGGTTGTTCACGCTCCTCCCCGCAGTCGGTGCTGCTCCACCTGTAACAGGCGGAGAAAACCTCACCAGACCGCTCTGGCTGACACCAGCCCCGGGGCTGGCACAGGCAGCAGCAGGACCCCAGCTCACCCCTGGCCAGCATGACTGAAGCAGGTGCCAGCTATTTTTATGTCTAAATAGCAATTTACATCTGACCTGTTATTAAGTTCAAAGGGAGAAGTGGCTGCAGCAATGCCACCGGGAAGGCAAAGTGATGCATTCCCGGTTCATCGGCGGAGAAGGGGAGGATACAGCTGAGAGGGGGGATGCAGTCGTGGCCCTGAAACGCCCGGCGGGCTGCAGGAACGGGCTGCAGAAATGGGCTGCTCTGACTGCCATAAACCAGCAGCTGCCTGATGCTGCACGACCTGTGAGATGCCAAAAAGCCCTGACCCTTTTCTCCCCGTGCATCACACACTGACAGCACCGGGCTGCGGGCAGCGTGCGCTCGCTTGGGCTGATCTCAATGTTTCTGCATACTGAAACACGTGCGCAATTTGTAAATAAAGGAGTGTGGCACTGCATTAATACATTTTGAAGTTCTAAATGACAGGGCACTGAAGTAATAGTCTAGTCAAACTGATTTAAACGTGTTAACTGATTCTCATGCCACGGACCTCGAAGGACTGTTCAGAACGTAATTGAGTGGCCAACTATGCACAAGGAATCATGTCCACAGCAGATCATCTGCAAATTGAGAATTACTTCAAAATCCATTTCGAGTAAATCATTCTCCTGCTCTGAAAATCTCGGCTTCTAAGATCAGAGATCTTTTGGAAGATTATTCAGTCCCTCATCGCACACTTAAAAGGATGCCAGAATTACTGTATCTTCGACTGTAACCGAAGCCATTCAGTGCAAGCAGCTTTCCTACCCAAGGGACCATCTTTTCAGTGAGGGTTTATCTTCAGGTTTGACTGAGGTATTTAGTATTTTCTTTTTTCTCCATCAATGCAAGATCTGAGCAGAGTTCTAATCTCTGAGATTGCAAATGCCCAGCTTCTACAGCTGCAGTAATTAAACCAACGTCTCATGCCATTACCCACATCAAGTCTCTTCCTTGGCATCTGCTCTATTCCCACACTGCACTCTTAAATCAAACCAAGATAAGCTATTTTCTAAGATCAGCTGACTTGTCTCTCCCTTGAAATCACTGCAGCCAAAATGATTCTGAGCAGATATGAAGCATCTTGCTAATATCAAAAAGGTCTCTTTTAAACAAAAAAAAAAAAGTAGACGTCAATGTAAGTGGCTATTTTTAGCACTTGAGCTGTTCTATATTTATTCCTTTACGTCTGTCTAAAAAAACATCTCTGATGAAGCGTTTCCAGAAAATATATTCTACTGGAAAGTCTGCTTTATGAATCTTAGCTACATGAACACTGCAACAAGTACGTCAAGCCACCCATTCAACCAGCCATACAAGTCTAAGGGTTAGGAGTGTACACAGAATAATGTTTCCTTGGTTTCAAAGGGGTGCTTAAGAAACCAAATAGACCAACCCAGCAAGCAAAATCCTCAAATAATTGTTTTGTCATTCTGCTTGGATGCAACAGTTCAGCCTCATGCTTAAAGACTGCCACCTGGAAGTATTTCTAATTGTCTAATCTCAAAAAAACTCAAGACACCTTGTAGGCTAACTGTTAAAAAAAACAAAATAAACCCACCACCCCCAACTCCAGGACACACCATACTTCAAGAAAACCTTGAGTCAGCAGCAATAGCAGCTCAGGTCATACAAATATACAGGCAATAAAAGACTACTTATCTCTTTCTTATTCTCTTTCCTTATAGCTGTCACCTCCTTGCCCTGACGACTCTTGCCCCATTACCTCCAACGTATTTACCCTTATAACCTCGTGCCTCACATCTTATGGAAATTATCTAAAGATTTATTTTCAAGGACAGGATACAGCTTATCAAAGGTGTGGGTTATTTGTGCAGGAAGAGATACATCAGATAGACAGGAAAAGCAGAACTGTGTCAAGGAAGCTTCTCCTAGTTGTAGTAAGCTTTCATTTAAAAAGAAAGAGAAGATAGCTTAAGACAGGGTCTTACATCCACCAAAACTGGAAGATAACTTCTATTTTGAAGTTAACACTGTTTGAATTTCCCACTCTAGAAAGATACCAAGTTATTTTAGATTTTTGAGTTATGCTAGATCTCTTAAAATACTCATCAAAACAGCAAAAGGGGGAGCGTGTGGGAAAATACTAGTGAAATACTTACCACTGTGTATAAACTTGAAACTTCTCTCTCCTCTGACCTTGAAGGACTCTATCTTCCTTCCAGATATTCCCTACAAGACAGACATGTCTCATCACTCAGCCATACCCTCCAAGTATTTTTCCAACTGGCATTACCTACACATTAACAGCTCTCCGATCCCAGGATAAACAACAGGCAGCTGAGGCACTCCAGAGTACAAAACTATACGGAAACATCTCAGCACACGCACTGATATCAAATGAATAAGTTTGGTCGGTGGCACGTTATCACTACTTTCATACAGTGCAAATCACTAGAGTCTGCAACTTGCCACAAGGTAAAATAATGGGTTTTCAAAAAATTATAGGCTTTCCAAGTTAAAAATATATGTGCCCCAATTACCTCAGACTGACCCTTGTATATTTGTTTTTGAAGACCTTGCACTGCATCACTATTGCACTATGGAAGGCAGCAAGACTTCAGGTTAATTTTACACAACTTTGACACAAGCTGCTCTGAAGGCTTTCAACTGAGCAAACCCACCTAACTGTCCTACACAGTTTTGAACTATTTTTCAACTGATTAAAATGCTTCCCATCCAGCTGTGGTTTCAGTTTAGTCTTCTTCTATAGAAGACTAAAGACAAGGAAATAGCTGGAATTCAAGAATCCTCTCCTTGTAGCCACACAAAATAAATAATAATTAAAAAAAAGTTCTCTCACTGTTGCCAACTCCTCCCCTACTACCAAAAAGTACTTATCGGTGTAAAGTGCCCCAAAGCAAGGCAACAGAAACATCCAAAACCTTAGAAACACTGAAATCAAACACTGCATATCCTCTCTGTTTATTAAAAACAAACCAAAAACATATATACTCTAACCAAACCAAAGTAAGGCTTTGCTTGAGAGAAGTACAGCTGTAGGAAAAGGAACAGCATATCCGATTTATTCTTATTTCCTGGATTAAAGCCATTCAGCTCACATGACAATTTTTTTTTTTTTTGACAATTTGTCTACCTTTTGTGAATTGAATAATCCTTTTTTTCAAAATGGATTAAATTCCAGAATAAGCACATCAAGAAAACTTTGTCCAGAAACATGCATTATGAACAACCTGGGTGCTGCCTATGGCGATCTTCCCTTCTGCTCTATTATTTAATGCTCAGATTAAGCTGGTTTGTGGCTTTTGTTAGTACTCGGGTGTCAAACTGACCACACGTAACACATGCACGTAAGTGTCAATATGCAGCTAGGTAGAAGCCATTTGTAATTACAGACACGGAGTTGCTCCCATACCCTCCTCAGCACTAGAGCTGCCTGATGTGCTGCAGATACGAGCTGGTTCCTTACCATGGGCCACAAACACAAGACTCACAAGGACGCATCCAAACAAGCAACTTGGGAGGTTGCTCTCAGGACAGCCATGCTGCAACCAACAGCACATGAGTTACAAAAATAGCTTCTTTCAGAGGAATTGAAACTGCAAGACGACCTCCAGCACCTGCCTCTACTAAGAGAAGCTGGAAAAAGCAACAAGGGAAGTCCAGCAAGAACACCACTGAGCCCTACTCGCAGCCAGCATCAAAGGCACCAGGGAAGCTGCAGACTCAACAATGTGCTATCTACAATAGCACATTAACCCACAGCACCAGTCTGCTTTTGAAGGGAATGCCCTCTTGCTTCTGTGACTTGGACCACAGCATGATTTTGGTGTGCACAAGCCACATTCCCTTTGGATGAAACCAAATCAGAAGATCCACCCAGAGGGTCACTCTAAACCCCGCTGGTGACAAGCTGGAGCCAGGGTCATCACACAGGAGGTATTGTACAACAGCACAGTCTTTATGCTTCCTGCTCCCAGGCACTGCACGTAACTCCTATGAGGGAACATCAATGTTCATGGAATGGACACTTCCCTTTGTCCATTCTCCCCTGTGGCCAACACCAGCAACCTCCTGCATTAACACCTTTGATTCCAACCGAAATAAGCGCATTTTCTATACCCATTGCTAGGGAAGAAGGATCTGTGCATATGAGCCTTCAAGCTGAATTACAGCGCACTGATGCTGGGTCTGCAGAGAGCCAAACAGCATCAGCAGTCTGACTGGGAAGGCTGTCATGCCTTTAAAAGCAATTCCACGAGCGCACAAGATTGCTGTTGCTCAGAGCATGGCAAGCAGCTAAACGAGAAGGCATCTCTCCACTCCTTGCCCTGTACAAACGCCTTGCTCAGTCCTGCTGACCAAGCACACCTGCATACAGCATATTCTGCTAACACAGCCCACAAAGGCCCTGACTATGGCCGCCTCCTTCTCCAGCATAGTAGCACAACCCCAAAGCACACGAGCCTAGGTCACCCCCGTGATCCAGGTGGGCTCTTGCGTGGCATAGAGCAGATTCACAACAGTTACTGACGGGATGCCCTCGAAGGCCGCCAGATATTCCCAACCAGATCTCCCTTCAGCACAGTTCAGCAAAAAAGAAAACAAAACAACACCCTAAGGGATCAACAATTTGGGAGGAGCCCTTTTCCTTCCTTTTCACTCTCTGCCTCTTCCCTTCCCCTGCTCTCCCCGTGCTTCTCTGCCTTCCCCTGCTGCAGATTTGAGCAGGTGGCAGGACAGATTCCCACGCTACAGCACTGGCCATGGCGAAGAGGTAATGACCACGCATGGCAGGGTATCCTATTCAGAGCTCAGCTTCACCAGTCCCTTACAGGAGGAGCAAAACTGGGTCTATTGGTTTATACTGCCTTCCATCTCCTGCTGCTGCTCCCACTACGCTGCAGAAATCTGTCTTTACAAACGTGGGGAAACTGGTCAGAGCCCTGCATTATATCAATACAGCAAGGACCAAACTGTTTGTTTTTCTCTCCTCCGTAAGGTCCTCTGATGTAGGGCAGGTCTCAGAGGCAAAGAGAGCCCCTATTCACCAAACCCAGGCATCTTATCCCAAAGTTTCTGCAGACGGGGGGCAACATATGCAGTAGCAGGCCAACCCACTGTAGCACCTCTCGTCTGAGGGGGTACTTAAGAGGGGAGGACGAGGGAAGAGAGGGAGGAGGGAGACCCTGGGCTGGCACACGGACTCAGAGCAGGCCCAACAAAGGGTTTTGGTTCAGCTTGATGCCAGCTGGGCAGAGAGCCTGGCGAGGTGGCAGCTCCTGCAAAATCCTTCATCTCCATCCTGAGTCCCCACCTCAATCACAGACGCCAGTGGGTACAGCAATGCAGGAGCGAGGGGAAGGCTGCCAGCCCCGGTGGCAGCTCACACACTCCCCCCCGCCCCCAGTCCACAGAGCTTCTACCTAAGTATTTAAATTGGGCCAAGATGACACAGCATAACAACAGGCTCCATATACCAATGACTGACAAGACTTCTGTTATCACAACTCTAAAAGAGGTCTCTGCCCTTCTGGTTAATGTTAATAAAATTAATCCTGGCCTAATTCCGCAAAGGCACACTTGGGATATCAGACACTGGTATGGTTTATCATCTTCCTTGACTATCCTCCTCCTAAGAACTCTAGGCACCACTGTTTTCCCTCACCAAACTCCTCCCTTGAGATGGCAGCAGCCAGACAGATCTGACCAAACTTGCCTTCCCTTCCTCACCCCAGCCAAGCAGACACTGCCCCTCAAGCCCACTACCCTTCCTCTGAATGCCAAATCACTACGTCACATGAGGTCTCCTCAAAGGAACATGACTGCAGTCACAGGCACAAACCTGGACATGAGGCAGCTGGAGGCCCAGCAAAAATGCTATCAAGACTAATCAAAAAAGGGACAATTGATTTGAGTGCCACCAAGAACAGAGTGCACATACATGTGCATGCACAGGCATGCAAACATGGGAAGGGCAAGTTAAGCAGATCCAGAGTAGCATCAGGAATCTCTTGCTTTTTATTCAGCATGGACATGTTCACACACTATTAAGTTGTGGCACATAGTTTTGTTCCTTCATTCCACTCTGCTTCCAGCCAGTGATCACAGTGGTTTTCCTCTCTGATAAGTGTCCTAGATGAGTGCCGTGCTGGGTGCTCCAACTTTTTGAAGCAGATGTGGAGAGCTGAAATTACAGCCTCAGAAAAGGTTCACCCACATCCTCGGTGTCCACAGCAGCCACCTGTGATGCAGAGGGCACTGGAAAATATTCATGTCTCACGTTCTGTGCAGGCAGAACCAGGCAGCACGTTTCACCTCAGTAAGGCAAGATAAGAGGACGTGGCCCCCAAATACCCTTCCATGGTCCAAAGCTGGCAGGACTACCGAAGGGCTGCTTCCACTGTTTTACCCAACAGTGGCCCTGAGCCAGGCACCAGGCTGGAATCAATACTGCTTACACTGCCTGGGGATCCACAGAGGGCAAAGGCCCAGGTTATCTTGTTGATAACTCCCACTACATGGAGGTAAAAGGTTTGGAAGATAGCCTTGGAAACCTTGATCATAGCTACAGCCAGACCGGAATTGCTCACCCCACGTCAGCTCACCACTAGTGGTAAGAACTGAGGGTCACGAGACTTTGCAGATGACAGTCACTCTTTTGCGCAAGGTCTGCGCTGCTAAAATTTCATTCAGTGACAGCAGAGATGCTGTACCACCTGATGGCAGAAGGCCTTGACTGTGCCTCTTCACACACAAAAGCTCTGTGCCCACTGCTGGTCATTTCATGTCTCAAGAGCTACGGCATCCTACAGGAACAAGCTTCTCCACCAGGGCCAGAGAAAAAGCAGCTGCAAAACTTCAGAGAAAGCTCTTACTTCTGCCTTCTTCCCCAAAAAACAGGATGTCCAGGAAGGTGAGGGTCTGGTCTTTTGGGTGTGCCCCTGGAGCAGTTGATGGTGAAAAAACCCACCCATCTGCCCTGACATCACTAATCTCAAGAGTCAAGAGGGGATCCAGGCAGCAGGTTGAATAGGTCACTCAAGCAAGTAAGAAGAGAAATGAAGTTTGTTCCCACAAGAGGCTTACACAGCCACTACTGACAGGGCAATGACATGCCAGCATCATCCCTGTGAAACAAGGAAGAGGACAATTTGACACTTCCTGAAGCAACAGTCCAAAGAGCAGAGGTTAGTGAGACAGTTTTCCTTCAGAGCTCTGCAGCGCACACACAGGGAGGACAGTCAGTCTAGGAAGTAGGCTAACTCAAATTCAAAGAACATTAAGTAGACAAAGCACGTAACACTGAAATCCTATCTCCTGGCCCGCTCCTACTGCAATGCACATGTGGTTAATGCAGATGCGGCCAGTCACGACTCCCCTGGCAAAGAGATTCTCTCCCCTGTAGAGAAGAAACCACAGAGAGCAGCTCCAAAATTTCAGCCAAAGCCCAGCACTAGCACTGCAGAGAAGAGACGACTTCTACTAAAAATCATTATGAGTATCGCGTGCCATACTGCAGTACGGTTCTATTGCTTGGGGTTTTTGTTTGTTTTAATAAACTTTTGCTTCAGTTATCTGAAAGGTGCCTTTTCAATCTTGCCTTCCCTCCAATATGTACCTTTGTTATTGTGGTTATAATCACTACAACTACTAGAAAAAACATGGACTAGCACTTTTATTTGAACAACTGATAAGGACAAAAAAGCATACCATATAGTCCTTTGATTTCCAGTTTGAGCAATATCCTGAGTCTGAACATTTCACATGGGTGTATTTTCCCCCCTCCTCCTCCAAACATGACATTCAAAAACCCAGATATTATCAAACACAGAGCTAGTATTAATCAGGCTCTCTGGATCTTAATCTAATAGGCTCAGGGCAAATTGCTGTAGAAGTCATAAGCCACAGGAAGAATTTAAGGCAAGGGTAGGACACCATTTCGGCACACACCCTGCCAGGCAATACAGCCACTGCTACTTGAGGACTACTCTACAGCTAGACCCATGCTGCTAAAGGCCAGAAGGCCAAACTCGGACCAAAACAAGTCAGGTGTCAAGCCAACGGCTAAGCAGGGTGGACGACAAGGGCTCCAGTCCTTCTGATCAGTTTTGAACCTCCTATGGACCCCTCTTGGGTCCCGCAGCCATCAGAGCATTCCAGCAAGTAACACCACCAAGTGCTTTGCTGGTCAACCCACTGCTTCCCAAATGTGGCCCCTTTGCGCCTTGCTGTGAACCATCACCAGCCTCCCACGCAAGGACTCATCTACAGACAGGCATGCAAGATGTCTACTGCCCTGGCCCTTCCTGTCCTCCATGATTCTGGATGGGTACCTAGATCCTACCTAAAGGAGATCTCAAGGGATGGAGGGAATGTTTCCTCACATCCAGGCTCACCCTGACATAAGGAGATTATAAGGGCTCTCCAAAACTAAAGGATGTGAGCAGCAGTATTTTAAACAAGGTGGGGAAAAAAAAATAATCAAGAACTTTATCATTATTTCCAGAGACTGGAATATTTTTTCAGTAATTTCTTTTTCTATTTCTGTACTTTCCCAGCTCCCGCGCTAAATGTGCATGCTGACCTATCTTCCTAACCAAGAGCATTTATCAGCCACTGAAGTCTGAGAGATACCAGACTTCACACACACTCACCTTATCACCACCTAGATGTAAATCCTCTGGCAGACCTCAGTGTTTGCTCCCCAAAGAGGGAAGAAACAGCTGCAGAACAAAAGGAAAAAAAAATCTCTTTATCAGGCAGCTCACTTCACTTCTAGGGGTTTGAGTAGCAGACAACAGGGAACAGCCAAATTGGAGGGCAGGGACAAAAGGAATCAAAAAGCTCAATGTAGGGGACGGACTAAAGCAGATCTGGCAGCTGCCTGCAAAAGGGGACAGAAATGGCTCCACCTCCAAATGGGAGAACAGGACCCTCAGAAACACCAAGGATAAATTCTGATCATAGCTGTTCACTAATACCTTAGTACCATCCACTCCTATTCATATTTGGACAGTACTCTGAAGCCTGGGGAAAGGACAAATCTGAGCACAGCTAATCACTGGGCTGATGAATCAGCTCACCAGTGTGTGTTTTCCTTAGGGAGAGGAGAGAGAATTGGCAGAGGACAGCGCTGCAGAAGATAGCAATATGAGGAACCAGCTGCTGAATTTGATGCAGGAGTAGCCCGTTGTGTGGAAAACATTTTGGTGCAGTGTTCTTAGGCAAAATCATCATCCCCAGCCAAGCACATCATACAGCACATGAGGAACAAGCACATTCCTTTAGGAAACCCACAGGATTTCCAATCGCAAAATGCTGGAACAGCAAAACCCAAGGTTTTTGCTACTGTACACGCAAGTAACAGCAAGACAGAAAACATTCTCTAGCACACAATAAAGATCAATGCAGTCCTCTCAAGGATAGTATCAATCATGTGCATCCAAAAGCTATGAGCTTGTGACATATCTACATCTGTATTTCATGAAACCTCTATGAGTTCAAGGATAATTTTTGCACCAACTTGCGGTCCACTGGCTTAAAGTCTGCACTGTTAACATCACTCAGTAACCTTTCGTAAGATTAAATGCAAAATGAACTTCAAGTGTTTTCTATAAAATTATTTTATAAAAAGCTTAAAAAGCCCTCAGACTAAAACAGGAAAGCAAAGCCCCAGGTAGGACCACTATTCAGTCCAATGGACTTGCTGCAATTTGCAGAAGCAGTCGTCCTGCCTCTTCAGTGTGTTGCAGCGGTTACTGCACCTCTTCTGCCAAATGAGGCTTCCACTGTTCCCCTTTTCCACTCCCCTGACAGACAAGCTCAAGCACCCAAAAAGCAGCCCTCAAGCCTGCAGCATCAAGCCTTGCCATGAACACTCTCCCTACAGTCCTCCAGGTTGCCATCCATCTGCCTCACAAAACCACTGCTTGGGAAACGGTGAAGTCAGGGGAATGGCAAGCAAGCCATTGCCCAGAGCAGCCATAGGAAAATGTCTTTCTACAAAAGTACATCTCTTCTTGCTAACAAAGATGCTGGAATGAGTTTAAGGGTCCTGACATCATGGGCCTCTGCTAGTTCGTGAATTTCCAAGAAGATTAAGATCAATTCTCTACTGACACACCAGGAAGCCTGGTTGGGAAAGGGAAGGCTCAAGGCTAATGGCTTCATCAGTGACCCCAAGACACTCTTGGGGCCACTGCTGCACTAAAGTCTTTCAGCATACTGCAAGCGGCTCTTTATATCAAAGGTAGAAACTGTACTGGGAAGCAATGCATCTGGAGCGGTGACACACAGCAACTTCCCAGGTGGCGACGGCTGCACAGAGAGCCAGGCAGAGACGAACTATCGCACCACGCGCTCCCAAAGCAGAGCTCCCCTGGACCAGCGCTGCCAAACTGACCCGCGGCAGGCAGAGGCTGTGCTCCCACAGGCAGCTGCCCGTGTCCTGCGCAGTTCTCTCTCCCAGTCAGGCCATGCTCATTTCCATATGCAAAAACATCTCCAGGAGAGGCTGCTGCAGGTAAGGGCATCCAAAAGCAGCAGTTCAATTATTTCCTCCACCTGGCTCAGCTGAGCACCACTGCAACTGAACAGCCTGAGCAACCAGGCTGCACAATCACGCACACACCTGCTGCAGCTTAAATATCTTCGTGATTCTCAGGATTGTGCCACCAAGCAATGGTTCCACCTTGCTGTCTGTCTGTCAGCAACCCAAAAAGGGAAAGTGCAAAGGACAGAAGAATTGCAGGAACTGGTATTTGAGCTCGTACTTGCAAAAATCTGGTGTCCTTTGAAAAGGTTCCTACGACGCACTGGAAAGTGAACACCAGAGACCAAACAGTAGGTAAGTGAAGAGCCCACAGCTTGCTAATCTTGCAAAATCAAGCTGCCACGCAAGCTTGCTGATTTAAAGAGAGGTAGGTCAAAGCCATCAGGTGGACATGTTCTGGTTTATTTCACTTTTATGGAAAATTTTATGCAAATACATGTCTGCACAGGAGTATTTATATGGAACAATCCTTATCTAAAAGATATTATCAGTACTTCATATGAAAACCTACCATTGCTACTAAAAAAAAAACCCTGCACGACTTGAATTCTTTACTCATCACACAAGATAAAGCTCCCAGGTACTCTTGCTTGTAAAAGGAAGTCTGATAAATAAGCACTATTCTCTAACTGGCTTTTTTTCAGTTATAAAGATTTAATAAGCATCATCCTGCCCCTCTCCAGCTAGGTCACAGATCAGTTAAATTAGACCCATAATAAAAGGTATGAGCTAGCTTTGATAAGATTTATTTCCAAGCTGCCTTTATGGGACAGAGAAATATTATGGAACAAAACTGCATTTCCTATTTTTGCTTAACCAAAAACTAATTTACCACGGGACAACAACAGTCTCCTCACCTGCAACATTTTCAGTGATGGGTAACAACTCACCTCCAGGACTGTTGTACTCTCCATGCAAAAAACCGTGTAACGAAAAATTACAACCACAAATGTACATATGCTCCAAGGGCTTTTCACACAATACATTCTATTCCACCAAGCAATTTTTAGACTTTAAGGAACAAAAGTGGGTTCATATTCCTATGCCAGACTGACTGATCCTCTCCTTTCTCTGAAAAGTAAATAAAACCTGCTCTCAATTCTGTCAGCACAGAGATAAGGATCTAACTTCAGCAAGAACTGCAAGTAACCTGACCTTTTAATTTTTCCACATGTGTCCCATCAGTGGCATACTAAAGTTTTACTTATTTGTTCTTTTCCCGCACAGCAGAAGAGAGTTTTCTGTCTGTGTGAAAGATGATGCCTCGGGTGCTCCCCACAGGCTCTTATTTATTGTTAATTTTAACTTCTTTCTCCTGCTGGCAACTGGAGATTCATTCACCAGATTTCCGTGGTGACAGGTATAATAAGAGACAAGTATGTATTTTCTGTTGCATCTCTGGACACCTCTTCCGAAAGAGTTTTCTGTTCCTGCCCGCTGTTATTTGCATTGTGAATGACCTTTCCAAGGCAAGTGACAGTTTTCCCCAGAAGAGGCTTGGTCTGACTGTCAAATTGAAAACAGGGGGGAAGGAGGGGAAAAAAACCCACCCCACACTCGCTGTCCTTAAATATCTTCCAGTGCTACCTTTGTGAATTGAGAAATCAAGAGCCTCCAAGACTTATTTCAACCCCTGCAAATTATAAAACTTAAAGCAAATGGGGCCTTACTGTTGTAGTACAAATAAAACTCTTAACACTCTGCCTGCCTATCAAGATTTTAATAATAGTGTCCTGTGTACGAGCCCTGTTGGGTTTTTTCACTGGTTTTTTCTAGGTGACCAAAAGGAGTACTTTCCACACAAAAGCCTTGACAGGCACCTGGAAAAGCAAAGAGGTAGCTTTTTTTAAATTCTAAATACTGAGCCACTGAAAACAAACAGAGAGCACTACGTACATAGCTCATCCTCAAGCTTGGTGAGCCCGGTGATTTGGGATCACTGCTTCCTCCAAAGCCAGTCAGAAGAGTAGAACCATACTAACAGGTTCCCAATATTTGCTCAATGGCTTTCAAACCAGTCAGTCCCTCTATCCAAAAGGTATAAAAATTAGGTCCTGGGGAAATGGTGAATAGGAAAATAAGGACATCATCAGAAGGCGGGCCAGTCCTTGAGCGAGAGGAAGCAGAGTGGATAAAGGAAAAGCCATGGGAGAGGCAGAAGAAACGAGAGTGAACAAAGATGCAGGGTGATGGTCAGGAGGCATGGGGAGGAATGGGAGAAAGAAACAGGGCCTTGCTGTGGTGAGGGGCTGATACAAAACAGGAGACAGGGTTGTCATGCATCTGCATCGCCATGTCCAGTTCTGCCTTTGGTAGTTCAAGGATTATGTTCACAGACCGAAACATGTGAGCGGAAAAGCTTCATAAACAAGCTTCATTTCAACCACCAGAAAACAAGTCTTCAGCAGGAGACTCAACAAGGACAGCTGTTTCAAGTTTAAAAACCAAACAAAACCAAACAACCAAAAAACAAAACAAAACCAACAAAACCCAACACAAAACCACAGACTTGATCACAGTCTGTCCCCGCATAGAAACAAGGTTTACAGTAAATTAAACCCCAGCTGCTGGAACTAAAGTTTGATAAACAAGACCCATCAGCTTCTGGATGAAACAACAACAACAAAAAAAATCCAGGTCACAAGTCATATACTTCAAAGATAAGATCACCAGCCACCAGAACAACTTACAGAGGGCCAGGTTAGTCTTCATGACTAACCATTTTTTTAAATCAAGTCTGGAAGTTTTTCTTGGAGGCAAGTTATTGTTTGTGTACAGATTTATAAGACACAGGCTTTAACCCTGGGATAATTCCTACACCCTCTACCCGAGAACCCAAGGGGTGGGTGTGTGTGAAGGAGCTGGGGAATGAAAGAGGGGCAGGGAAAGAAAGTAAGAGAAAGTCCAGAAAGAGGCATAAAGGGAAACAAAGAGAGCATACTGATAATGAAGTAGAATGAGTAAAGCAGCCTAAAGAGAGAAAGCAAAAGGATGCACGTAATCGTTTTATTTCTTTTAGTTGAAGATGCATGGGAGGAAGGAAGGAAACGGAACAAGAGAAACCAATTCTGTGCAGGAGACCAGGGCTGGAGAGAGGGTAAGGAGGGGCCACGAGGGAAAAGACAACTTTTTTTGTTTGCTTGTTTCCTCAGATCACTGAATATTTCAAGGGTGAGTTTTCCAAGCGCAGAATTCCCTGTACCGGAGAACCCAGGTCCGACTTGCCACGCGGCACTCCAACCGGTCTCGCGTGGTGTAGGCAGCACACAATGCCACCTGACAATAAGCCAGAAAAATGCTAAACCTAAAACATGCCCCCAGTCGCACTCACACACTCCGGGTGACAATTCCTCACACTTAGCGATCCCCTGTCCAACTGAAACATGGAAGCAGACGCTCTTTTAAAGTCACTGTATTCCTTTGCCTGCTGCCTTGATCAATACAGTCGTTGTTTATTTACTTCATTGTTTCGAGCTCCGTGGCAAGGTACAGCAGCGAAACTTTACCTGGACACCAGCTCTGTGGGGGGATCAGGTGTGTGCAGGCGTTGAGATCTATGCAAAAGGAAAGGAGACACCAGGACACCAGGTACAGATACGCAAAAGCACAGGAAGCAAGGGGCTACCTAGCTGGGCTCTTTCTGCTGGCTTCTTTAAGCACCAACTACAGGATCAAATAATAATAATAACCAAATTAAAAGGGTTTGCCACATAATGGTGTAAGTTCGGATCTTTATAGTCAAGAGTAGCTGCGGTGGTAAACTATATATGATAGATCAAAATGTACTGACTGATTCATTAGCCACAGAGGCTTTAAAGCAGGCTGGTTTGTCTCGCTTACAGCTCTATCAATGAAAGCAATCAGCCTCTCTGAACACAGCAAGAAAGTTTATTTAGGGCAGCACAGAAGGCTTCTCTCATCACCTCTGCTAGGCGTGGGGTGGTAACTTGCTGGGGGAGGCGGACAGAGGATCAATTCCCTCATCAGATCTGAGTTTACGCCTATCTTTGGTCTAAAAATCACATCCAGCAAAACATACACAAACAGAAACTTGTAAGTGGATAAACACTGCATAAAAGCTTACACTTTCTGCAACTGAGCACTATCATATGCAGAAAAAGGCAGAAAATACTTTTTGTGTACATGTATGATGCTGTGTGTAATGGGCAAAACTCAAACTCAGGGAGAATAAGCCTCCTGTAAGTCTTAGGGAAGTAAAAATGGGATTTTGGTACATTCCCTTTTGCTTCCATCTACATTCGTGTTTCATCCATACAGATTCTTCCACTTGAGATTTAAAAAACAAAATGCGAACAACAAAGACACAATAACCACAGCCAGAGACATGCGTGTGTATCCCCATCAATCCCAAATAGTCTCTTTACAACTCGTGCAATACTACTCTGGATCAGCTCAGTGATCCCCAGGCTGCATGAAGCGGTCCCAAGCAGCGTTCACTCTGAAGGTATAAGGAGGAGAGACAGAAAAACCTTGCTAACGTATAGATATACTCAAATGACTCCAGGAAAGGGGAGTAATTCTTCCCGAATGCTCAAGACAGCTGGCAGTTTACTCACATCCCATGCAGAAAGGCTTTTATGACTCTGCTGTTTAACACTTAAAGAGATTTATTCCTTCTCGCGTGCACGCTTCCCCCTGCTTCCAGTCACTCCGCTCCTGGGAGCTCCATTACTTGTCTTAAAAAGAGTATTCCTTTTTAATCTACCTACTGCTTTTCAGATTAATTTCACAGCATGATTTTTAAAATTTTACAATCAAAGAAAAAAAGGAAAACACATTTGACTGTAAAAAACCTAACATTGTCCAAATAAGTCAGTTTTCTTTTTTTTTTCTTTCCCTGTGCTAAATTTCTAAACACAAAGGAGGGCAAAGGAAAAAGAGAGAAATGAACAGTCAAATCCTGAGAACCCAGACTTTTTCTTTTATTTTTATTTTTATTTCAATTTGACAGATCTGGGTCCTGCATTAAGACTGTCTGCCTTCAAGCTCCATGAGAGAGAGTCAATAGCATCTACATGAGAGAAGCCTGTTTTCATACCTCATGCTCAGCCTAAGCATACGGTTAGGTTTCCTCTCATCCTCATTTTCCAGATGTAGACAATTACTACATCCATCACATTCATTTATTTACACATATCATGGGAGGCAAAAGCTGCCTCCTCATTATCCTCACGGGAAACAGAAATTCATACGTAAAGACAACTTTTCCTAAGTAGATGAGAGATTTAAAAAAAAAAGATTGCTGTTTCAGGAATATGGAACGCATAAAACAATAAAACAATATTAATAATTAAGAGTTAAAATATTTACTGGCACATGGAAAATAAAATTCCATCTTGACAGAGCATCCTAAGTATAGCGCATTCAGCTGTAAATGGATTAAGACCCCATCCACACTTCAGAGGGGACATCTAGGGGCACTACAGCTTTTCTTTTACCAGTTCCCCGCTTCGCCTTGCCCCACAGCACAACCACCACCTTAAAATATCAAATCCCAGACCACTTTTAGCAAACCAAGAAATAAGATTGTACCACTCTTGCTAGCCTGGAGCACCACGGACCCGCAGCTGCCAAGCAGGCAGGCGTGGGCACGCAGGGAGCTCCATGGGAGGACACGCTGCCGGCTGACCCACCGCAGGGACTGCTGCTCCGGGAGCAGAGGAACCACACACCATCCGTTGCCTGAACCCTCCAGGAACAGAGGAACAGCCTCCCCAACTTCACCTACACCTGCACCTCACGAAACTTAGCCTCGCGCCACTTTGGCTTAGTGCCCCGAAGGGATGGACAACGCCACATTCACGCGTTCTCCTCAATCCAAGTTCTTTGCAGATGAAGGTCCTCACAGTATCACCAGCATAAGAGACAGCTGGTCAGATGCTTATGTGATGCTACACCCTGCTACCGCCAGATGCGTCCAGCCACGCACGCACCGCTCGTATGACAAAGGATTAGGAAGGCATTGCTAAAATGGCTGGTGCCAGCCCACGCTGATCCGGAGCATGTCTGGAGAGGAGCAACAAGAGCGTACTGACCCTTACGTGTACGACACCACTCGTATCCTTCAAAGATCCAGCCACAATCTCATGTTGCTTAAAATATAAACACCATTTGGAAAAGTCACATAATCAGGGTAAAAGGTAAAGCAAACATACAAATGCCCTCTGGATTGCCGAGGCCAACCCCGGCCTTGCTCATACACAGGCAAATGAATGAGAAAAATAGTCATAGACTTCAGCAAGTTTTACAGAAGTCAGTATGAGCACATTTCTCTTTCTTTTTGAGTGCGTTTTACCCAGTAACACGGTCACAAGGAACAGTTATAATTTCTCACAAGTGCATTTCTCCAGGTGCCACACTTGGCTTTTCCATCTGGAGTCCTGCCCCACCGCCCAGCTCCGACCACAGGGCTGCCGGCTCCGCTGCCACCTCCTACCCAAGCTACAGCCACCCCCTGGAAACACACTCAGCCACTGGTTTGTTGTGCCACAAAGCAGCACTTGATTACAATCCTCAAACACACTTTGAACTATTTAGAAAGCACAAATTATAGTATTATTTACCCATTTCATTATAATGTTACAACATGCTGTCTTAAGTAAGACATTTTGCTTTTCAGTGTACATACCAGTGAATAGAATATATTTTGGCCCATATACAAAGTACTGGCTGATTTTTAGAAGAAGAAAAATAGGTAAAAATAAGCACACAGTTAACACCTTCTGAAATCAAACACATTAACTATAACTGCAACCAGCATTTGAGGCACTCCAAAGGAAAGCATGTTTGCTTTTCAGCAGTGCAATAACCTGGATTAAACATCATCTGAAGTGCTGGGTACTACAGAGATGGGCATGAGTTGGAGCACCTCTCCTATGA
>VXBL01002123.1:56279-74486 GCA_013400195.1 Aramus guarauna | reverse complement strand
CCGGCCCCACCCACCCCTCGGTGGGAATTTGGTGGCCATGCCACCCTGGGGAGGGGGGACAGCTGAGAAAACAGCCTGGGGGGAATGCAGGTATGGAGCAGGGGGTGCCCCCGGGCTGTGGAGCTGGGTGCTGCAGGCAGGGAGGGAAGCAGAGGTGACGGGCACTGTGCGAGGTCTGGTGGCGGCTTGGGGCTGCTTGGGGCTGGGGCGAGCTCCGCTCCCGCTGGCCCGGGCCTGGTTGTTGTGCCAAGCCTTGTGCACTGCCACGAGGTGAGGAAAGGGCGTTTGCCCAGGGGTGCAGAAGTCACACGCTCCCAATCTGGCACTGTGGGGTTTTCCCACTTGGCAGGAGACATTTCTGGGGCATGCAGTGCTGGGAGGGGGGGGTGTGTCTGGCCGAGTCCTTCTGGCTGTTCAAGGAACGTGCCTCAGTTTCCCCGTCTTTGGAGCAGGCTGGCACCTCCTCCGCCTGCTCTGACCTGGCTGCCAGGTGGGTTCCATGGGCCGTGCTGGGGTGCAGGGGGCTGTGCAGGGGGCACAGTGGGAAGCGAGGTTGGTGGGCAGGGTCCTGGGGATGTTTAACACTGTGTGCGAGTCCTCAGCATTCTCCTGGAGGGGAGGCAGCACCCACTGGAGTTTGCTGTGCAGCATTTGCCATGCTGGAGGGGTTTGCCATGCTGTGGAGCACAGGGATTATTGCAGGGAGTTGCCAATGCCAGGAAACCCGAGAGAAAAGGGCGGATCACCAGGCCTGCGCTCGTGTCCTGTGGCAGCAGCAGAGGGACACGAGCATGCCCCGAGTCCCCAGCCCAGGCATCAGAGCCTCCCTGTGCCGTCAGCAGGTTGGGCCTCGCTGGCTGACAGGCTACGTGTGGGGAGAGGCTGAGCTGCTGGCTCCCTGCCTGTTGCGGCCACTGCCTGCATCCTGCCCGATGTCAGCAATTAGCCATGCAGGAGGTGATGCCGTGCAGCATGCTGGAGGAGGAGGTGGTGTGATGGATGGGCAGGTGGAAAGGACACGGCTGGGTTAATGGCCCATGGAGCTGGGAGAGAAGAGAGAGGGGATAGAGCTGGGCAGGGCTGGTGCTGAAGGAGGCTGAGAGCAAGTTGTGCGTGCATCCCACTCCCCCGAATCTAAGTGTTTTCAGTGTTGGGGTTCAGGGTTTTCCATGAGGATTCCTTTGCCTTGGTCCAGATGGACAGGACCACACTTTCCAGCCTGGCTCCTCATTGGATGGGCCCCTTTCTTCCCTATGGAGATGAGGATTTTGGGATGCGATTGCCGCTTCCACCCAGGTTGGGCTGTCCCTGGCTCATAGCGGTGCCGCGGCACGTGTGCTGGCCACAGCTGCAGCTGGAGGGACGGGCAGCACGTGTGCCGTGGCAGGCGCCTTTCTGAGCCGCTTTGACACCCTTGTGCACCCATGTGGGTTTGGGATGGAGGGAGGAACCATTGCCTGCACCTCAGAGACTGGAGCAGTTACCTAATTAGCACACAGTTAATGTGTGAGGGAGAGTCTAGTGTCAGGACTGCAGTTCCTGAGAGAGAACAGGGTTGGCGGTGGGCAATAGTGGCAGGCTGGCTTATTTCTTGGTTCTTGGTGGTAGTTGGGGTACTGGAGGGGGTCTATAGGAGCCCACCATGTTGAGGAGCTGTGAAGGGTCAGGACCCCCACCCTACTGCCCACCCACACTGACTGGGGGGACCTTGGTCCCTAGTGATGGGAGCGAGCAGCTTCACCCATGCCAGGGTGTTGTCCAGCCCCTTGGGGACAGGAGCAGGTGAGGATCATTTTGGGATCTGCTGAATCCTTCATGATCACTGCCCCCCATTCTAAGTGCCACCCCCCCAAATGCCCGGTCCCTCATCTCCCCCTCAAACACCCCCATCAATCACGTCTCTTCACTCCACACCCCCAGCTTGGCTTTCTCTGGGCTGTAATTGCCAGGGCGCCCCGCGGGGCGCTTTGTGCCGGCTTTGGCGGAGGCGGTGAGGCCATTGTGCTCGGTGACAATGACAGCTGCCAGGCGCAGGTGCCCCCGCTGGGCTGAATGGCCCCAGGACGGATGGGGTCTTGCTGCCGCCCCCTTCTCCTCCTCCTCCTCACCGTGGCCAGGGCTGCTGGTTGCCTGCACTAGGTTTTGTGAGTGGAAGGGCAGAGTGGGAGGGGGATGCTGTGCTGCACCTTGGCACTGGTCGCCTTAGGGCTGGGCATGGAGGGAAGGGGCAATGGGGAAGGAGGGAATGCTGGCTCTGAGGTGCATCAAGATATTTGAGGTGCTGGCAAATGCGGTGGGTACATCCTGCCCGCGTGGGCTGGGTGCTCAGCTCCTGGTGCTGCCTCAGCATGGGCTCTCCTGGCAGCTGAGTGGAGGCGGGGAGCAATCCGGCAGCTCTGCTCGGTTCAGCTCCAGCTGCAAGGAGCTGCAGCAAGCAACTGGTCCTGGGGTGCTTGCACAAGAACCAAGTGGCTGCAGGCACCAGGGGGGTCAGGGAGCGTGCATGCCAGACAGGAGCATTGCTCATGGGGTGGACACAATGTGCGTGGCCATGGCGGGCAGGGCCATGGTTTGTCTGCCATTTAGAAAGGGGGATCATGTTCCTGAATTCCTGATGCTGGGGTGCATCGCAGCTGCTCGGTGGTGCTGGGGGACCTGCCAGCATCCTCCCAGGGGGACTGGGGGAGGTCAGTGGGGTTATTGGTACCCCAAGAGATGAGTGGTCCTGGTCCTTGCTGCAGGCACTGGGCACCTCGCGGGCTCAGGGTGCCCCAGGGATCGGGTGAGCGATCCCTGTGGATGTAGGGGCAGCTGTGGGAGGCCTGATAGGGTGGTGCTGCAGAGCCAGGCTGTGGGGAGAGCTGCCTGCTGAGGGCCAGATCCTGGCCAAAGGACAAGGAAAGCAAGGTAGGGCCCCTGGGGCCAGGCCTGGAAACCTCCTTTCTGCAGTGGGAGGGTGGCATGTGGCTCCTGGGCAGTACATCCTCCTGGCTTGACACTGGTGAGGGACTGGAGCATCTCTCCTACAGGGAGAGGCTGGGACAGCTGGGGCTGTTCAGGCTGGGGGGGAGGCTGGGGCTGAGGGGTCTGCAGTGATGTGGATAGATATTTGAAGGGGAGGGTGCAGCAAAGAGGGAGCTGGGCTCTTTTCAGTGGTGTCCGCTGATTGGACAATGGGCACAGATTAAAAAATAATCTGAACACAAGAAAACACTTTTTCTACTATGAGATTGGCCAAATGCTGACACAGGCTGCCCAGAGAGGCTGTGGAGTCTCCATCTGTGGAGATACTCAGAACCCACAGGCTGAGTATCTCCAAGATGCTGGGCAGTTCCAGGTGACCCCCCCAGGCTCCATCCTAGAGCTCCCCACCAGCCCCAGCCATGCTGTAGCTGGCCGACACCAAAGCCCATCTCCACCCCAGCCGTGCCCTGCATTGCTTCCAGCCCAGTTGCATGTGGCCTGCGGGGGGGCTGGAGAGGGCAGTGGCTGGTCACTGGGTCACCCCCCCCAGTGGGACCATACTGCGGGGCACAGTGATGCTGCCTGAGACTGTCCCTGCTGAGGAGGCAGGGCAGCAGGGCAGAGGAGGCTGGGCTTGCTCTTGTTAATGAGGGCTTGTCAAGTCAGTGCCTGGGGTGTAAAGATAGCCCCAGTGTCACCAGCCGGATGTTTGTGAGGTTTCTCAGATGTGCTGCCCTCTCCCCGCTCACATTTTCCGTTATGCAAGCGCTGCTTTCACCCATCAGTGGCCAGGCAGAGTGGGAGAGCTGTGATGGTAACCCAGGCACAAGGGGCAAGGGGGGACCGGCATGGGGTGGGCTGGCGCAGGATGCCTGCCGGCAAGATGCTCAGGCACCAGTGTGGCTGTAGACAGGGAAGTACCGGGTCGTTTCTAAAGAGAAGCTGAAGATCATGGCTGGAGGATGAGGTGTGGGGGCGATCGCCCTTCTTCTGGGGGCTCCTTCCTTTCTTCCTGTTAATCCTCTGTCCCCTTTCAATGGCCTGAGTGGTGCCTTATGGCACCACCTAATGACGTGTCAGGACCAGCACTGGAATCTCCTTTCAAGGATGCCCCCAGTACTGGGAAGGAGGATTTGGGATCCCGCAATAGCAGCAGGCTACATCCTCGGGGACTGCAGATACAGTTGAGCCTGCAGGGCTGTGGCAACCCCCGCACACCAAGCCCCCCAGCTGCCTGGTCCCGGAAGAGCTCTGCCGTATCGCAAAGCCTGATAAGGTTTCCAACTGTCTCCAGCCCACGGGGTGCCCAGCAGACGCTGGTGGCCCCACAGCTGGGCTGTTCACGGGGCTGCCGGCTTTCCCCTGCTCTCCTGGCACCCGCTGGCTCAGGAAGGGTATGAGCTCTGACTTGACCGGACCCTGGCACGTATCTGTCAGGCTGCTGCATTTGAAGGAAGGTGGCTGCCTGGGATGATGATGGTGCAATGCAGGTCAGTGTGCTGGCGGGTGTTCAGTCCCCTTTCCTCCTCCCCAGGAAAGACATTGTGTTGCCACGGCGCCAAGCAGATCCCATCAGGCGTGGTGTAGGTCTGCAAGCCGGTTTGACCCTCCTGCCCCAGCTGTAGTCAAACCTGGGTACGCTACAGGCTCTTCCCAAGGATGGTGGTGGCAGAGCTGAGAGAGTGGAGTCGGGTTCGAAGCAGCATCCCGGGACTTGGCCTTAGGGCTGAGGGAAGAGTGGGCATTTTAGGGTGCACCCTGACCCGGAAGAAACCCTGTGGTGTGGTCCTGGAGGGAGGTGAGCTCCTCCAGGCTGCGCTTAAAGCCCCCTTGCCTGTGCCGAGCACACGGCCAGCCCATAGCATGATCGCCCGAGGACCAGCCTAGTCCTGCCGGGACACACTGCTGGTGGCTGGCCACCCTCCCAGGGCTGTATTTAGCTGTGTCCCCTCCAAGGCCCCGGTGCTGCTTGCCCTCCACCGGCTTTGGCTGAGCCGGAGGTGGCAGTTTCTTTGCAGATCCCAGGTGGTTTTGTTCTTGCCTTTGCCCCCCCCACCCTGCATCTCTGGGATCCCTCCGGTGCTGGGCATATCCCTGGACTGGAGAGAGCAAAGAGGGTCCCCAGGATGGGGCAGGGGAGGGCTGAGGCAGAGCCCCACAGAGGGTCCCCAGGATGGGGCAGGGGAGGGCTGAGGCAGAGCCCCACAGAGGGGAGCCAGCCTCGGGCTGGTGGCTGGGCAGGTTGCCCGTGGTTCTGGGCATTGGCGTGCTGCGTCACCACCTCTATTGCTGGGATGGAGCGTTGGCTCCGCTGTGGCTCCCTGCAGCGCTGGGTGGGGCTTGTCAGCCAGAAGAGCTTTGGCCGGGGTGAGCACAGGGGCTAGGGCTTAGCTCAGGATGCAGGTGACACCCCACGCTCAGGGCCGTGCAGCGGCCAGTGCAGAGCTCCCACCCCAGTGGCCAGGGGCTGTCGGTGTCCTCAAAAAAGCTCTTTGGGCGGAAGAGGCAGTCCCTGCCCTGCGCTGCTGGTGCGTGGCTGGGAGCTGTAGGGTACCTAATAGCCACTTGCTATAGGGGACTGTGTAATTGTGGTCACCCTGGCTGGGGCTGTGGGGGAGCCAGTATGGCAGAGGCGATGCCACCCTGGCACATCCCGCCTGCCGCTTGCCCTGAGTGCTGGCCTTTGCCCTCCCCACCCCTTTCCTGTTTGCAAAGGGGAAATGACAGGCTCTTGACTCTGCCTGCTGCGGTGCAGCTTCCCACTGCGTGGCTGGGTCTGCTGGTGGCCTTGGCCGTCAGGTGCCTCCCAGGTCTCCTCCTGTCCCTACGGCCAAAAGCAGGGGTCCAAAACCACTGAGCTGCTGGGGAGTTGCTCCCGGCACAGGGCGGCACCTGGTGCTCCTGGCTGAGACCCATGGACAAAAAAATGGGGGGGGGGTGTGGGGTGGCTCCCCCCAGTGAGACCCTGAAACAGCCCTCCGGCACCCCAGGCAGAGGAGCTCATGTGCCTGCCTGGGCACAGCCGAGCTCCATGGCTTGTTTCGGAGAGGGAACCTCCTCATTTTCCCCAGGGTGGGGGCTGGCTGGCTGGCCCCACACTGGCAACACCGGTACTGACTGAACCTGTGCTCCATTGTGTCAGCGCTGGGGTGACAGAACCTGGACAGCCAGCCACAGGCGTAAGGGGTTGTGCGGCAAGATGCTGTGCGTGGCGGGGCAGAGGGCTTGGGCTTAGCTGCCCTGCTTGGGGCACCCTGGGCATGTTTTAGGAAGCACGCAAGGGGGGATGTGGGGAGAGGTGCCCCCCAAGCTTCTCAGCACCAGCTTTGCTGCCCCATGCTGGGATGCTGGTGATTAGTTAGTCTGCACTGGGGGGAAACGGAGGCACACTCCCACAGCCACAGCACTGCAGGTGGTGTAAAACTTACGGGTGTCATGGCAGAGGTGGTGGGGGCTTTGCCTTTCAGACTATTCCCTAGCCTGTGGCTGGCACACTGCTGGCAGCTGCCTCACCGTCCCCACAATGGCTGGGACTGTGACATCCTGGGGCCAGGCGATGCCTTGTTGCTCCTAGCTGCCAGGAGAAATTGCCGCAGCTGCCGCGGTGGTGCAGCTGGGGGTGTTTCAGCTCTGGCCCCCTCACAGGAGGGGATGCCGTCCCCACGGGTAGCCTTCCTGCCACCCACGTGGCCCTGGAGCCAGGCAGAGCTGAGCGCCTGCGCCCCGCTGTAGTGCTGGCTCCAGCCCCTGCAGTGATAGTCCCAAGCCACTGTCATGGATCTGCCTCTTCTTCCTTCTCCTTGTCATCATGTTCTCCTGCTCCTCACCATCACGAGCTCCCCCACGCCACTCCTTGCTGCCACATGCTACCTTGTCCTTCTCAGCAAAAGCAATGATTGCAGCAAACGCAGAACCTGTGCCTGTGTCCACTGCATGCAAACAGGTGTGGTGGAAGTGGCATTTGTGGCTGGATCCCACCTGGACGTGGGGCAAGGACTGCTAAGGTGTGTGGTGTGTATGTGGATTTGGGGGTTGCAGCTGGATGCCCCTGAAAGGGCACACTCCCTTTACTGGCTGTGGTGCAGCCTGGGCTCGGGGCAGCTCTGGGCTCACCATCATGTCTGTGTGTTCTTGCAGCTGAGAGGCTGGGGAGGGGATGTGGTGGGTCCCTGGGTGCTGGCACTGGTGGCACCAAGGCTGTTTGAACCTGCACCGGCACTCGCAGGTAGCATGGGGACCAACCACAGCCAAACCCTGTACAAGTCCTGGGGGGACAAAGCGTTGACAGGGAGTGATAAAGGCTTAACGTGTCCCTTTCCGAACTCGGGGTTGCAAGCTATAAGAGAGCTGGGGACATCCCAGTGCATGGCCTGGGGGGCTTGGGGAGGGGTCAGGCATTTGGGGGAGTTGAGGCTCGGGGAGCACCTGAGGTGGGGTTTTGGCTTCTTTGTGACTTTGGAGGCTCCTGCTACTTCTGGCACTCTGTCCATGTCTTTCAGAGCCGTAGGGCGGTGGGTTAATGCTGAGGCCAGGGGCCAGTGTGTTTGCAGGCTGGTGGGTGCCTGGGTGCCACCTTTTGCAGCACATGGGCTGGGGGTAGGAGCGTGGACCTCTAAGGCTTCGGTTCCTTCACAGACCCTTAGTGCCTGGTGCTAATTCACCATTAAATGTGCCTTGTCGTTGTGTACTGGGATCTGATACAACCGCTGTTGCGGCTAATTGCAGAGGAGCAGCTGAATGGGGCTGCCGGCGGTGCTTAAAGAAGATACAATCAAAGATTAGGCAGTGCCAGAGCATCTCTGCCACCCTGCTCAACACAGGCTGGTAGCGGTGCAAACACTAATTAAGTGAGCCTTGTAAACACCACTGTGAGGAGGGTAAATGTTGGCAGGTGCTGCAGATTGAGGAGGGCAGAGGATGAGTGGCTGCAGGGATGCGCTGCACTGCAAGGGGATGCAATGCCTGCTGCAGGCTGCCCTCGGCCCCAGGTTGTCCCCTCCGGGGGCTGTGGGTGCCGGGCAGGGCTGGCTGCATCCCGGCTGGCTGCTCCCCAACCTAGAGGCTGCGGCTGCAGTGCCTGGGTAATGCCACCTCCAAGACACAGTGCTCATGGCTCTGGGGCTTTGGAGTCCGCTCCCGGGTTGCTCTCGCAGCTCCAGCTCTGCCCTTGGCTTCCAGGGAGCCGCAGCAGGTTGAGGCTCTCTTGGGCGCTGCTTTGGAGATGGGGAGGAGGCAACTGGCAGTGGTGGCTCTGTGCCAATGGAGACTTCAAAGTGCCAGCACTGCTGTGCCCCGGAGCATCCACCCGTATCGCATAAAGTGCCCCGTGCCCCGGGTATGGTGGGCGATGGACGTCATTTACCCCGCTACATCCTGCACAATGTGAACCCCAGAATGTTCCATCTGTGCTCTGGGCACCATTTAGCTCCTGGAGACCCAGGGACTGGTGTCAGGGGGTGAGGGGGGGGTTGGCTTTGGGGGTCCTGGGTGCTGTGGGAGCTCACGACTCTGTGGACTCTGCAGAAGAGCGTGAAGGAGGGGCTATTGCTGAAGCAGACGAGCTCATTCCAGAGGTGGAAGAGGCGATACTTCAAGCTGCGGGGCAGGACACTCTATTATGCCAAGGACGCCAAGGTAGGCTGGGGGAGGCTTCCAGTAGGCTCAGCTGGCGGGGCTTGAGCCTGCAAGCCTGAGGAGGAGCCCAAAATCCCTGTCTGGTGGACTGGGGCTCCGGTTTCTCCCACGCAGTCTCTGATCTTCGACGAGGTGGACCTGTCCGATGCCAGCGTGGCTGAGACCAGCACCAAGAACATCAACAACAGTTTCACGGTGAGGGAGGTGTGGGGCTACCTGCCGTGCCCCTCCAGCTCAGCACCTTGCAGGGAGGCACTGCAGACCCCTCCCCACGGAGCTGTGGGGCACCCCACAGCGTGGCCTCGTGCTGCTGGAGGTGGCACCAGTAGTGGTCTGCCAGGGTTTGCTGGGGGCTGCTCTCCTGGGGACTGGCCACAAAATGGCCTTGCGAGGGGACACAGGGACGGTGGCTGTTGCAGGTGATCACACCATTCCGGAAGCTTATCCTATGTGCGGAGAACCGGAAGGAGATGGAGGACTGGATCAGTGCCCTGAAATCTGTCCAGAAGTGGGAGATCCATGAGGTGATGCAGGCAGGGAGCTGTGTGGGTGCTTGTCTGAGTGGATGCCCCTCAGGAGCCAGGGGTGCCTTTGGCTGCTGGACAGGAGATGCTGTCCTTGGTGCAGCCCTGTGGGGAGGACAGGAGCTGGGAGTGGGGCCAGGGGGACTCAGGAGGGCTAGGAGGGAGGGAGTGCCAGCTGAGGGTCCCAGGGGACTGATGGGGCAGGGCTGTGCCCCCCAGCAGGCCACGCAGTTCAACATGGAACACTTCTCGGGCATGCACAACTGGTACGCTTGCTCCCATGCCCGCCCCACCTTCTGCAACGTCTGCCGTGAAGCCCTCCCGGGGGTCACCTCCCACGGCCTCTCCTGCGAAGGTCAGCACTGGGGCCCTGCTGAGGGTGGGCTGGGGCTGGGACTAGTGTGGGGGACCCTCTCCAGGGCTGGCCTGGAGCAGGAGGGATGCAGGGTGATGCCCACTGGCTGCCAGGACAGCACCATCACCAGCCACGGAGGGGTTGGGGACCAGGGCTGTGCGTCCTGTGGGGACCGTCCTTGCTCCTCACCCACTCCTCCCTGCACAGTCTGCAAGTTCAAGGCACACAAGCGCTGCGCCGTCAGAGCCACCAACAACTGCAAGTGGACAACCCTGGCTTCCATTGGCACTGAAATCATTGAGGATGAGGATGGGGTAAGCAGGGGAGTTCCCATGGGGGACCCTGGCAGGACAGAGCCAGCAGAGCTGGCCTTGCTGTGCCCAAATCAGAAGCAGGGGGAAACCTGGCACTCAGCTGTCCCCTGCACTGTGTGGCCTCTGGGCTTGGCTCTGCAGAGACATGACCTGGGGACACCTCCTCTGCCACCCAGCATCAGGATCCCTTATTGCTCTCCAAGTGGCACCAACCTCTCAACTGTTGCTGGGGACACCCCTGCCCTGCCCCACGCGCTGGCGGCTGCAAAGGGCCAGTCAGGCAGGGACGAGGAGGCATGGGAGGGGTCCTAGGGCTACCTTGCTCTGCTGTGGGGCATCCTCCCCTGCTCACCTCTTCTGTGGTGCCTGGGCAAGGGGGTGGCCCATGTCACTGTCCCTCAAGCACACGGGGGTGGCAGGGGTGATGTGCCATTGGCGACTGCCCCTCTCCGCAGGTGGCCATGCCTCACCAGTGGCTGGAGGGGAATCTGCCTGTCAGTGCACGCTGCGCTGTCTGCGATCGGACCTGTGGCAGCGTCCGGAGGCTGCAGGACTGGCGGTGTCTCTGGTGCAAGGCCATCGTAAGGCCATGCCTTGTCCCCCCCATCCCTGCACAGACAGCACTGTTCCTCCTGGGTGCATTGCTGGGGAAACTGAGGCTGGAGGCTTTGGTGCTGCGTCCCCTGGCTTTGCTTATGCACATGTCCCTGTGTCCCCAGGTTCACAGCGCCTGCAAGGAGCTCTTCGGCAAGAGGTGCCCCCTGGGCCAGTACAAAGTGTCCATCATCCCGCCAACTGCCTTGAACAGCATCGATTCGGATGGTGAGTCACAGAGGGGACAGGACTGGCTGGTGGGTGGGAGGGACAGGCTGTTTGGGACAGGGCTCTGAGCTCTTCTGCAGGCTTTGACTTGCGGTACTGTGCCTGCTTTCCTGTGGGGCACAAGGAACACCGCCATCGGTAGGCTCCAGAGCCAATTCCCCTCCCTGCCACTCCCTTGACTGAAGGCTGCTGGTTGCTTTGCGCTCTGTTCCAGGGCTGCGGTAGTGCCAAGCTTTGGGGCGGCACTTCTTCCCCACGTGTAGCTTCAGTTGCTCCTGCCAGGCTGCCTCTCGCGGTGGCCCTGGTCGTAGTCCCTCTGTGCTGAAGTCAGTGGTGCCAGCCCTGAGCTCGTGATGTGGGGCCCCCCCTGTTACACCCCTATGGTTCAGCACCTTGCAGGGCAGGATGAGGCCCTTGCTTGGGTTATTTCTCAGTGTCTGAACCTCAGCTGTTTTTTTTTTGGTAGTGCAGAGCACAGCTTCCCCCTGGCATGGGTGGTTGTGGGGTGCTAGGGGGAGAAGCAATGCATGACCCAGGGGGGACCTCCCCACTTGTCTCCCTCGCTCTCTCTGGAGGAGCCCAGCTGGCCTCTGCTGAACAAAATCTGTTCTTCTCCTCCGGATATTTCTTTCCTCATTCTTTAATGATTTTCACCACTCGGCTCAGCCGGTGGCTCATCTGCTTCTTGTTACTCATCGGGATGCTGTCAGGGTAACCATCACGCAGCTTCCTCTCTGGCTTCAGAGCCATGGCTGCTCGCGGCTGGCTCCCTGGTAGTCTCTCTGCCCTGTCCCTCTCATGGCAGCCCAGTCAGCCGAGGCTAGCGTGGCTGCAGGACTGGCAGCCGTGACTGCTGCTGAGCTCGACTGGGCTTTGTTACCATGGGAAGCAGCCTGGCGAGGCCTCGGCCCCCTCCTCCTGCCGAGCTGTCCCCCCACCTGGTGTATGGGTGCCGCTGGCAGCGGGCTCTTCCGTGGCAGCCCACGCTCTGACTCAGCAGCCCCCAGTGTTTTGCTTTGCTGATCCACTCTGCTTGGCCAGGTTGGGAGTGGAGATTGAGTGATGCTTGGGCCAGGTGGCGGTGGGCTGCGGGGATGCTGTTTCCTGTGCGGTGGAGGCACTGGGACTCCCAGTTGCACCCCATGGGGCTCTGGGTGCGATGGCTCTGGGGCCGGTGCCAGTGGCAGTGAGGGCTGATGCTTTCCCTGCAGCAGCATTGCCGGGTCTGCCAAGGGAAGGAGCCGGCGGGCACCGGCCTGTGGCTCGAGATGGCCAAGATGTGCCTGAGGCAAGTGCAGGCTACGGGCCAGCTATTGATCCTCTCCTGCCTTGGGCATATTTCGTTCCCCATCTCATTTCTTTAAGAGCACAGTGCTGGCTGCCAAGCCTGCCGAGGCTTCTGCAGCATTCACGCCCACTCCACCAGAGCCCTGTAGGAGCAGGTGGCAGAGCTGGGGGTGACGGTACAGCCCCCTGCAGCTTGTTCCCTGTAGTCATGCCAGCTGCCGGTGCCACCCCCGGGAGCACCCCCAGGTGGGACTGTGCCCCGTTCCCGTGCGGGTTTGCTGGGTCGGTCCCAGCTGGGCTGTTGGCACAGCCAGGAACTGACCCTCCCGTGCACCCACTGCCGCTGCCCCTTTTGGTGTGGCAGGCCTGGGGCACAAGTCAGCTCAGTGACACCCTTTGTGCCTGCAGGAACCTAGCCTGGATCTGCCCTAGTGCCCATCTCTATCCCCGTTCCACCCCATTCCCATCCCCATCGCCATCTCTTACTCTTCCTCCCACCCCTCACCATCCCCTGGGCATGCCGGTCACCCTTCCTCCTGCCAGGCCCCAGCACCCTGTGGGTCGCGCACAGCAGTGTCAGGTTGTGCCCGCAGCCTCTGCTCTCCTAAGGAGTCTCCATCGGTGTCCCTGGGGGGTGGGAGCCAGGGCTGGGGGCTCATGAGCTTGGGATTGCTGCAGGTTTCTGGAAGGCCACCTGCCCCTCGACCTGCTCCAGCCCTCTCCTGGCCTTTGTCAACTCCAAGAGTGGGGACAACCAGGGCGTCAAGTTTCTGCGCAAGTTCAAGCAGTTCCTGAACCCGGCCCAAGTCTTTGACCTCATGAATGGGGGCCCGCACCTGGGGTAAGCAATGGCCTGGGCACCCCAGGGTGGCCCCAGTGGGGTCCCAGCACAGCCCCCAGCCCCTCTCTCCTGTCGCCCCCCCCCAGGCTGCGCCTCTTCCAGAAGTTCTCCACCTTTCGAATCCTGGTGTGTGGGGGGGATGGCAGCGTGGGCTGGGTGCTCTCCGAGATCGATGCCCTTGGCCTCCACAAGCAAGTGAGTGGGAGTGCCTGGCACTGCTGGCATGGGCTGGCACCATCCCCAGCGCCAGCACCCACCGCAGCTGGGAGCCCCACCATGTGCCTTGGGTGCTGTGAGCCATGCGCGTGGTGGGGTTGGGGGTGTCGTGGGTGCCCTGGGGGCTGCTCTGAGCACCCTCTGCCCCATCCCTCTCCCGCAGTGCCAGCTGGGCGTCCTGCCCCTGGGGACCGGCAATGACCTGGCACGGGTTCTGGGCTGGGGCAGCCTCTGCGATGATGACACACAGCTGCTGCAGATCCTGGAGAAGCTGGAAAGGGCCACCACCAAGATGCTGGACCGGTAAGCACAGTGTGGGGCACGTGTCTCTGCTCCCCCACTCTCAGCACCTGTCAGGAAGCCTATCCTTGTCCCTCGCCCGTGTGTTCCTGTGCTGGGGTGCTGGGAGGTCTCAGGGAACTGTGGTCTTTACTTGGCAGGTGGAGTGTGCTGACCTACGAGGCCCCCAAGCAGTCCCCCCCAGCCCTGAAGGAGGAGGAGAATGGGGAGTCCAACATCCAGGTGGGCACCACTGGGGACTGAGGGCTTGAGATGGGGGAGGGTGGGTCGGGGAGCAGGTCCCTGTTCACCCCATCAGCTGCTGTGGAGACATGCGGGATGGGATCACAAAGGCAGAGGTCATGCCAGGGGTCCCTGGGGTCTGGGGCTGCGAGGGGGCTGGCAGCCGGCTGCATGCCATGAAATGAGTCTGGCAGGTCTCAGCCCGGCACATCTACTAGGGAGCAAGCAGCAGGGTGATGTGGAGCTGGACTGCTGCCATCAGGCTATTTTGGACTCTTCCATGTGCTCCCCCTCAACCCTTTGCCTCAGTTTCCCTCCTACTGTGGCTGAGCATCACCTCTGCCTGGTGGTGTGGGCATGGCCACCCTCAGGGCGAGGGGAGCGGGCCGAGTAGGGCCGTTCATCCCCAGTCCAGGGCTGACCAGGCAAGGTGCTGTCCTGGAGCAGGGCACCTGGCAGGGTGTCATGGCTCCAGTCGTCTCCCACCCAGGCCCAGATCTCCCACTACGCTGACTCTGTTGCTTTCCACCTTGCCAAGATCCTGGAGTCGGACAAGCATTCGGTGGTGATCTCATCTGCAAAGTAAGGAGGGGACTGGTGATGGGGGTGCCAGAGTCGCCCTGCCAGGCACGGGCATGTCCCCAAGGGTGCTGAGACCCCCCCCAGGCCAGGCTGTCCCCTGTCTGGCCGCCAGCGGCTGCCAGCTATGCCGATGCCTGGCAGATAACTCTGGCACTGCCCCTTCAGTGCCGGGGCCATTATCCCATTATCCCCCCTGGCTGGCATTTGTGCCCGGCTGGTCGTGCCATGCCCCTCTCCGCCTGCCTGCCGCTTCCCTTGGCAGGTTCCTCTGTGGCACTGTCAATGACTTCGTGGCTGAAGTTGGCCGGGCTTACAAGAGGGCAACGGAGAACAAGCAGGAGGCTGAGCTGATGGCACGGAAGGTAGGTTGCCAGGGAACTGGAGGGCTGGCATGTGCTGGGTGGCACAGCCCCCAGGCAGTGGAGGGGCTGGCGTGCTCTGCTGGTGCCCTATGCCCTTGCTGTACATGCATCGGTGTGAGCTGTGCTTGAGGTCCCCAGGCACTTGGGATGTCCTGGCAAGCATGGAGTGCCTAGGCAAAGATGGAGTGCCCTCGTGCTCAGGATGCCCTGGCACTACAGGTGCTCAGAAAAACACGGAGTGCCCAGGGAAGCACCCAGCACTGGTGGTGGGCAGCAGTTTGTGCCAGGGTGCTGAGCGTGGTGGGCATCCTGCAGTGCGCCATGCTGAACGAGAAGCTGGACTCACTGGTGCGGGAGCTGAATGAGGAGGCTCAGGCCATTGTGGTCCCCGAGGGAATGGTGCAGGCCCACCCTGTTGACACCAAGGACCAGGAGAAAGGTGGCAGCTTCAACCCCAGCCCCGTGCCTCGCATCTTCAAATCCAAGGAGCAGCTGATGCTGCGGGCGAACAGCCTGAAGAAAGCCCTGAGGCAAATCATTGAGCAGGTGGAGAGAGGTGAGGGGGTGGCGAGGGCTGGCAGCTCGTGTGGTGCTGCAGCAGCCTGGCACAGGCCGCAGAGCCACTGCAGCTTGGTGCTGGATGCGTGCCTTGGTTTCCCCATCTGAATCCTTGGGGTGGCAGCAGTGCTGTGCAATCCAAGGGCATCAGCCCTTCTCTGATGCTTGGCATGGCTGAGGCAGGTCCCCAAGGCTGGGCAGAGGTGCCACCCTGGGCCCTACCTGGGATGAGCCCACGAGGCTGATTCCAGGAGAGGGCAGAGTGTCTTGGGGCTGCCCAGGACTCACTGTCGTGCCCCTCTTTGCATCCAGCTGTGGATGAGCAGAACAAGCAGACCCAAGCCTACCAGGGCAGTGCGGGCCCCAGCAAGGACAGCTCAGAGGAGCTCAGCAAGGAGGAGGAGAGGCTCAGTAAGATGCTAATGGGGCACGTGGTTTTGGGAAGGCATGGGTGTGAGCTGTGGGATTGGCTCAGGTTAAAAGCCAGTAGAGCAGCTGCCTTCTCTCCCCTGGCCAGGCTCCCGGCGGGAGACAGTGACCTCTGCATCTTCCTCCATCATCCTGGACCGTCCGGACACCTTTGGCAGCTTGCAGTTCCCTGAAGACCCCAGTGCTCTGTGAGTCTGGAGTCCTGCCCACCCTGGGGCCCCTGGCCCACCCTTGCTACCTGTCACAGAACAGGAGCAGAGCTGGAGCCAGGCTGCCTCTTGGAGATGGCCACTGGGGCATCGTCTGCCCACCAGTGTGGCGTCCCTGGTGCCCAGCCCTCCCTGGCCCAGCAGTGCCTGCGCTGGCAAAGCCTGTATGTGCCCGGTGCAGGACCTCTTGCTGCCCCTTGCCCAGCACCATGCTCGCACTGGGAGCTTGGAGGTGCCCAGTGCAGGCAGTTCCTGGGTGCACCACAGGTGTCCCACAATAGGGATGGGGAGGGCTGCAGCCATCCCTTCTGGCTTGGGTTAGGCTTCCCAGTACCAACCCCTCCTGGAGCTCACACCACAGCTCCGGCAGGTTTTTGTACCCCATCCCCTGGTGACAAACCGGTGGCTGTCCATGTGCAGCTGCCTCTCAACGCACCTGCCCTGTCTGCCACTTTCAGCCACTTCTTGGAGAAATGTGTCATGAATAACTACTTCGGCATTGGTCTGGATGCGAAGATCTCCCTGGAGTTCAACAACAAACGGGATGAGCACCCCAAGAAGTGCAGGTTGGCTGAATCCCCCCAGATTCCCTGCAAAAAAAAAAAAAGTACCCTCCTGGGTCTCTGACGCGAGCACTAGGAGGGACCATCAGGATACCAGGAGCCACGGGGTTGGCTCAGGGCTGCTGTGCCTGGCTGGGGACCCCTTCCTGTGGCAAGTTTTTCACCTGCATGCAGTGCTGCAGTGCTGGGGTGGGCAGCAGACTGTGAACATGCCTGGAAGGGGGGAGAGCTGCTGCAAGGCTCCAGCTGCCAATGCACCCTGGGTGTGTGAACAGGCACAGGAGGGCTTGGTGGCATTTACCGACTCTGCACCTGGATAGAGGAGACATTGCCATGCTGGCATGGAAGGGGTGCCACATGCTGCAGCCTGCATCTCCCAGGAGGCAGTGTGCAGCCTCGCCCTGTTCTGGAGTAGGGAAACTGAGGCAGATGCAGGGCCAGTAGTCCAGGCCAGCTGGTTGAGCCCAGTGCCCTGGGGAGGGCGCAGAGCCTGAGGCAGGCAGTGGGGAGCCCACAGCCCCTCTCACCTGGTCCACTTCACCCTGCAGCAGCCGCACCAAGAACATGATGTGGTATGGGGTGCTGGGCACGAAGGAGCTCCTGCAGCGTACCTACAAGACCCTGGAGCAGCGGGTGCAGCTGGAGGTATGGGGCTGGGCGGGGGGGGACGTGGATGGGGCAGGGGTGTGGTGGCACGGCAGCCCCCCAGGCTCAGCCCTCTCTTGCAGTGTGATGGGGTGCCCATCTCACTGCCCAGCCTGCAGGGCATCGCTGTCCTCAACATCCCCAGCTACGCCGGGGGCATCAACTTCTGGGGAGGCACCAAGGAGGACAATGTGAGTGCCAGCACTGCGGAGTGTGTGTGTGTGTGGGGGCACAACATCCTTCCCATCGTCCCAAGGAACCTGTGAGCCCTCTGTCAGGGTTCTAGGGTGTTCCTGCCTTGGGCACACATGGGGAAAAAAGCTGGGTTCCAAAATGAGTCCAGTTTTGGGGGCGGGTGTCTCACTTATACTGGTCCTCTACAGAACTTTGGGGCTCCGTCCTTTGATGACAAGAAGCTGGAGGTTGTGGCCGTATTTGGCAGCATCCAGATGGCCGTGTCTCGGGTCATCAACCTCCAACACCATCGCATTGCGCAGGTAGGGACAAGGGACCTTGCATGGTGCTGGAAAGTTTTTGGGGAACCAGCCGAACCTGGGCTGGTGCGGCTGAGCTCCTGGCTGGCACTGTGAGGCTTTTCAGCCCTGACACAGCAGCCGAAGCCTCTGGTGCAGTGCCAGCCACGATGTCAATCCTAGGCTGTCTGCCCCACAGTGCCGCGTGGTGAAGATCACCATCCGGGGGGATGAAGGTGTCCCCGTGCAGGTGGATGGAGAAGCCTGGATCCAGCCGCCTGGCATCATCAAGATCCAGCACAAGAACCGAGCCCAGATGCTGACAAGGGACCGGGTGAGCACGGGGTTGCACAGCCCACACGGCAAGCCCGTGCTGAGGCAGGGGGAGATGTGACAGGCTGAGGGGGGCCATCTCCATCCTCCACAGGCATTTGAAAGCACCCTCAAGTCCTGGGAGGACAAACAGAAGGGGGAGAGCTACCGAACGGCTGCCCGGCCACGGCTCAGCTCCCAGCAGTCCATGGAGTACCTGACTGAGGAGGAGAGCAGCCTCCTGCAGCAAGTCTCACGGGTCGCAGAGACTCTCATTTCCAGGTCAGGCTGCGGGGTAGGGGATGTGGTGGGCACAGGGAGAAGGGAGCTTTGCTGTGACCACCCAGAGCTAAGGGGGTCTCAGTCCCACGCTGCCCATCCAGCCTGGGGAAGCCCCAGCAGCTCCAGCCCCTCTCGCCTGCAGGATCCACGAGGCAGCCAAGGCTCACAAAGCCGTGGAGCAGGAGCTAGCACATGCTGTCAACACCAGCTCCCTGGCGCTGAACGAAGCCCTCTCCAACAAAGCTGCTGGCACCTCGGAGGTGAGCCAGGGCTGGGAGGTGCAAGGCACCCTTCATCCAGCTGCCCTGGAGCC
>VXBL01002123.1:0-52804 GCA_013400195.1 Aramus guarauna | reverse complement strand
AAGGGGAAACCACAGCTCAGGGGCTCAGCATAATTTCCATCACCATCCTCTACCCCTGTCCCAACAGCTACCAACAACCCGTAAGACAAATACAACAACATTTTATTGACAGCTCCACATGACTTTTTTCCCCCCTCCCCTCTAGTTAAAATTGCTATTATTTATGTACATGGTGCTCCCCTGCCAGAGAGCACCCAGCTATTTACAGGCTATTTACAAAGACAGGGCTAGCAGCTCTTCAGTATCTCATCCAGCTTGAGCATGTCCATGGGTGTGACTTTCGCAACCTCAAAGAAGACCCTAGAAGGAACCATGTTTGTTTAGACCTCAGCCACAGCCCTGACACCCATCCACCAGGGCCCTCCAGCTCTCTGCAGCAACCAAGGCTGCATGGTGGTGGTGCCACCCTCCCAAAGGGGGCGCAGGTATGAGGCAGACCCCCAGGATACTCACTTGTGTGAGTACTTGGTGCGCACAGCCTTCAGCTTGTCGTGGGGCTGGTATGTGAGCAGGAAATTCAGCCTCTTCACCAGAGGATGCAGGTCCTGGGAGCGGTACCCACTATAGTACTCTAGCGTGGGGGTCTGCAAAGGGTTAGCGAGGCTGAGGTGGATCCTCTCAGTGATGGTACAGCCATATCTTGCCTCTCCAGCCCCTCAAATCTGAGTATAGCCCAAGAGCATAAACCGCACACACCGTGGTGCTTCCCAGAGTGCCTCGGGTAAGGGAGGGACAGACAGACACATACCCCCCCTCCCAACACACACAGCAGGCACTTACCCAGCCACCAAGGTTCTTCATGGTGAGGGCCAGCAGCAGGCAGCTCGCAGCCAGTTTGGAGGGACTCTCCCTAGCATAGTCGTACTCTTGCAGGGTCATCTCACAGAGGAAACGGGCCAGCGTCAGCGTCTCCATGGTGGCATGGGCACACTACGGCCAGTCAGGCAGGGAAAGGGTCAGGCTTTTGAGCCATGCTGCTCCCCACCCCAACTTTATTGGGATCTAGAGTGCTGCCCCTGAGGCACAGGACACAGATCCCACACACCCAGCCTGGCACAGACTAGCATCTTCACCCCTCAAACCCACTGGGGAGGCCTGGCCATAACCCTCCTTGCTGCCAGCTGGGAGCCCAGAGCTCCAGGGATGCAAATAGCCACCACCAGTCAACACAAGGGGTGCCTGGAGGCACCTTGACACCAGCCCACCCTCCTGCTGCACCCACCTTGGCAAAGCGTCGCAGGAACCGGTAGGGGATGGGGATGTTGATGTCAAACTTGAGGGTGCTGAGGATGCTCATCTCCATAGCAATGAGCTCTTCCCGCTTGTAGGCATCATCGCAGATGTAGAGGAAGTCATCCACACATGGCGGGCACCGTTCCTGCCAGGGCACAACTGCTCAGCACCCTAATGGGTGCTCATCCTGGCAATGCTCAGGAAATCCTACCAGTCTACAGGCCCTGTAAGGGCTCATTCCCTGCCAGACCCTGAAAGGACTGTTAGAATATCCGGTGTTGTCTCTACTGGCCCAGCCCTTGACCCTAACTCCAAGCCTTGCTAGCACAAGATGAATGCAAGCATCCTGGTGGTCTCTGCAGAGCAGAGAGGAGCCAGGTCTCCAGTGGCACCAGCAGACAGGATCCAGCCCATTGGGACTGCATTTGCAGCCCTTGGGATAGGAAGGGATAACAAGAGGACAGACACCACCTCAGCAACTCTCAGGACAGTGGCCTGGCACCGCGGGGACCTGGTCTTCTCCAATAATCCATAGGGACCAGAGAGGCACACCCCCCTCTGCCCCAGCACCCAAAGAGAGCACACAAGGAGTCACCTCAAATTTGGAGGCAATGAGGATGGCAGTGGAGCCGATGAGCTGCAGCTTGTCCCTCATGCTCACCACCTCCACCAGGTAGTGGTCCACCAGCTTCACAGCCAGGTACAGCGTCTCATGGTTCAGCTCAAAGTTCTCCTACAAGGATGCAGGCAGGGAGGCAGGAGGGGGTGTCAGGCAGAAGCTAGGTCCATCCCCTCACAGGGCCAGGCTCAGAGGAAGGAATGCAGGCTCATCCCCAGTCTGGGGAGGGGGAAGATCAGCTCTGCACTGGTGACACTCACAGGAGCCTCTGCCAGCATACTGAGGTGCCATGAACCAAAGGTAGGGTGGGGGCTGCTCTGTAGAAGGCCATGCCCCCCCTCCCCATGCCCACATACCTGCACCTCCACCATCCAGTCCACTAGGATGGCACGCATGTGTCCACTTATGTCTGGCTGTTTCTCCATGTAGTCAGGGAGCACGAATTTCTCCTGCCAAGGTACCAGTTGTCAGGGATTTGCCAGGTACCACCACTCTCAAGCAAGCCTCCTCCTGTCCCATGCAGGCCTCCACCAAGTACTCAGAGTGTCCGGGAAGGGGGTGGCCGTGCCCACACAGTCACCCCTTCCCCAGACAGGGCTGCTACCGCCCAGCCAGGTATCACCCACCTCTCTTCCCTGCATGTATTCGAAGATCTCCTTGGCATACTCTGCATTGGCATAGGGGTCACCCAGCTGCTCCTTGTCTATGTCCTCTACTGCTGGTACCTGGTGGGATGGAGGAGGCAGCAGTAAGGGGGAGGCCCCGAGCTCTGAGGGTGCCAGTCACCCCTTCAGGGCACCTCTGCACCTCCTTCCCCATCTGCCCTCATCACCATCCCACTCTTGTCCATGGGAGATCTTTGGAAGAAAGAAGGTGTGGGAGGCTTACTCCCCTCCCCAGCTTCCATCACACTGGCTCAAGTATCACCAAGGTTCAAAGCACTGCCTGGTGCCCCAGTACCACCAGCAGCAAGCAGCCATAGACCAGCACTGTTAGGATGAGACTGGGGCCCAGGTTGCAGTCCAGGGTCCCCGCCCTCTCCTCAGAAGGCTTCAGTACCTGCGCAGGCACCGGTTCCTCTGGCACAGGATTCTCCTTGGGCTCTGCAGGAGCCTCTGTTGGGGGAGTTTTCTTCATTGACCTGGACAGGACAAGAGCATAAATCATTGCTGGGAGGAGGCCACATCTCCTGGCTAAAAGGGGTTTTTCTGGAGCTCTTTGCTGCTTCAGGAAGGCACTAAACTACCCCTAAAATATCCCCATAGAAACTTAGAATCATTTAGGTTGGAAAAGATCTGTTCTTCCCCAAGGGACAGGTTTGCAGGTGCTGGCCCTGCAGGATGCCCCCTGCCCCCACCTCCTCTGACTACTCACTTTTTCAGGTTGATCTCATTGTTCTTGGCCACCGCCAGGGAAGCATGGGCCCTCTGTACTTTGTGTGGTGCCACTTTCACTGCCTCCTTCTTCCCTGCCACCACCTGGTTCTTGTGAGCCTGTTTGGGTGAGAATGGGGGTATACAGAGGAGTGCACAGAGGGAAGAGAGGTCTGCCCTGCAGGGAGACCTCTCCTCCTGCTGACAGGGCACAGGACATCCCTCCAGCATGCAGAGTGGGGGGGATAGCCAGTCCAACTCCCATAGGAGGCTCACAGGGAGCACCAAAGCCCCCAGCCCCCACAGATGCACTCACATTGGTGATGTCCCCAAATGCTGACCTCTTCTTGGGCCCACCCTGGGGAGAGGATGGAGACCTCTTGGCCTGACAGCTCTCTTCCTGCAATACAGGCTGTTAGAAGATGGGAGGGCCTGCTACCCCACAGGAGCCCCCCATACCCCTTGCCCAGTTTGAGACTCACCTTCTCAGAGTTGGCATTCTCTGCAGCAGGGCCCACCTTGCCTGCTCGGGGCTGCTTGGTGCTCAGCATCTTGGCATTGCGTGGCAACGGCATTCTCTCTCTTGGCCTCTACAAGCAAGCTGGGAGCAGAGCAGGGCTTGATACAGGCAGCTGCCTGCCCCTAGGGACACCCTCAAGGGCTAGGGGCAGAATGACGGGGCAGTTGTCCCTCCTGAGGAGGGCACTGCAGCAGGAACAGACCCCAATGCCCTCCCTGAGCAGGTGGGGGTGCCTTGAGGCAACCACAGGGAGGGTGCAGGTCTGGCTAGGGGCGCAGAGGAGGGCTGCGCCATACCCCATACCATGTGCTCCTCCCGGGGAGAGGGGCACACGGAGCCCCACAACTCCCACCAAAAGCACCCTGCTGGGAGGGGGGGAGGGGCAACTCCCAGTTCCCCACACCCCAGAAAAGGGTAAGGGCTCCCGCACCCTTATCCCCCCAACACCAGGTGGGGAAGCGAGGCCAGGGGTACCTCCGCACCCCCGGGGAGTGGGAGTCCCCACCCGGACCCTCCCCCGGGGCACTGCGGAACGGGCCCAGAGGGGCCGATACCGGGCCTACGGGGGAGCGGGCAATTGACACGCTCGGTGGGGGGAAGAGGAAGGGCTAAGCCCTCAGAGGACCCCCACTCAGCAGCCACTCTCCACGCGCGGGCCCCACTCCCCTGCACTCTCCCCGCCCCAGTCCCCGGGGTCCCTGGGGGAACGGGACAGCCCCAAGCCCCCACTCACCTGCACCGCCACCCCGCAGCCGGCCCCGGCTCTTTTGAAAGTAGCAGTTCGGTAGCGGCCGGCCAGCACTGGCCGAGCGTCGTCCAATCAGAGCACGGGGCGGTCCCAGGCGGCGGCCAATCGGCGAGCGGGTAGAGATGCGGTTGCTAAGGGGCAGGACGGCAGGGTTTAAAATTCAGCCCCGACGGCCAATCGAAGGGTGGACTTGCGGCGGGGGCGGGCCGGGCCGGCCGAGACAGCCGGTGATTGGTGGGACGGATTGCCGTTTAAATCCGCCTTGTGGGGGCCGGTGGGGTGGTGTCATGGCGGTCCGCAGTCCCGGGTTGGTGCCGCTGCAGGAGCGGCCGCTCTGGACCGACCCCTGCCGTGCCCTAGTGGGACCCGCAGTTCTGGGACAGTCAGCCCCGGCTCTCCCGCCCTTCGTAGGCGGAAAGGAGCGATCGCCACGGGTCTCTGGGCCTAGCGCTCCCCACAGGGGCCTCGACCCTGGCCTGCTGCCCGCAGCCCGGGTTGTGGGTCACCTCCTTTGCCCCCTCCCTGGACACCGGGGCTGCCCTTTCTGCACGGGGTGGGGGTCTCTGGTTTGGGGGGCAGGGGGTACCCCGGGCTGGCCACGCAGCTCCTGTGGTCCAGTGTCGCAAATGGGTGATTCCTATTGCTTAAAGAACAGCGGCAAACGTTCAGCAAAGGTGGTTTTAACGTGGTGCTGTAAGTGCGATGGCAAGGTTTGCTCGGTTAATCTACCGCACAATCATTTGAACAATGATTCAGGGCTACCAAGATGAAATCCAAGTTACCAAGGCACAAACCAGAGTTGCCATAATACAAGGTTATGCACGATACCAGTCGCTTACCAAAGACCTGCTGTTGGTGAAAAGTCTCTCTGCCTCGAGAGCTGTCCCAGCTCAAGGGGAGATCGCTGCCGGGCAGGGAGAGCTCAGAAAACACACCAGGCTGTCATGTTTATGGGATAAAGCGGTGGGCTCATAGTCACATTACATGAGATGGGAAAGGTATGCGTGAGACTCCTTATACCCACAGCTTGCTTTGTTCCTTGATACATGAGTCTTGGGAAAGCCACCCGCTGTTTATGTGTTTGTTTCTGCATCCCTCTGCTCCTGCCTGCTCAGGGGACCCAGGAGGGCCCATCTTGGGCTCTTCCACCAGCTCAGTTGCTCTCAGAGGGTTCGCCCGCTTCTCATCTCCTGCTGGTATCAGAAAGAGGGGTGTGCTGACCTCCTCAGTGAGCAGTCCCCAGGCAGTCACACACACCTACCCCTCAGCGTCTCATTTTCTGGAAGGAGGATGGAGGCGTGGAGTAACATCCATGTCACAGCTGGCCGTGACACGTACCTGGGGTTGGCAGCAGGTGCCAGCAGCCCCAGGGTGGGAGGCACCTGCCCCACGCCCATCGTCTGAGCTCATCTGGGGCGCGCTGAGCTGGGCTGGCGGGAGCAAAAGGTGGCTCTGAGGGCAGAAGCTGCCCCGCTTGTGTGGGATGGCTCTTGCTGCGCAGCCTCTGACCCGCCTCTGCGCTGTCCGAGCTGCTCCCGTGGTTCCAGAGGCTTTGGGGATGCCCTGACCTGATCCCCGTTCCCCTGGGGACTGGGATGGTGGGTGGCACATTTGCTGCCTGTCACGCAGAGGTCCCTTCCCCTCTCCAGCTCATGGGGGCTTTTAGCACTGTGCCAAGCTTCGGGCTCAAAGGACACCCCCCTGCCAGCTGAGGTAAGCTCGGCAGAGCTCAGCACTGCAGCAGAGGAGAGCTTTCCTCAGCTAGCAGATTCTCAGCAGAACCTTCCAGATTCCTAAGTTTAACCCAAGGAAATCCTTTGGGATAATCCCACACCCATGGGCCACTCTTGCTTTGTTAACTGATGAACCCATCAGTGATGAACCCAACACCGATGAACCCATCAGCTGGTGAAACATCCCAGTGCCAGCTTCCGAGGGGACTTAAACCTACTGCCCCAGGGGCCATGCAGGCAGGATCGGTCCTTTCTCCTTGCTGACAGGCAGGGTGGCTCAGGCTGCCTACAGGCAGCTCTGCCACGTCTCTACCAGAAAGACCTGGGGCTATTGACAGCCAGGAACAGCACGCTTTGGGTTACGGCAGCGGCAGCAGGAGTTTAAAGCTGGGTCCCACAGATCTCGGGTACCTTCAGTCCCCGAGGTCAAGGCTGCTGTGGCTCCAGCCTATCTTGTTTCCTTCTTGGCAACTTGTCCTCTCCAGCCCCAGCTCCCTTGGTGCTGCCGCTGCCGTCCCTAACCTGGGAGCTCCCTGAGGTTTGCTTGCTATTGATCTGGGATCCTTGTGGGATCCAGGTGTCTGCCTCTCCTTGTGCATGTGGGAGCAGTGCACACTCCAACCAAAAATACAGGACGGGTGCATACCTGCCAGGCGGAGCTGGGATGCATCTTGCCGCTGATGGAAACACGATGCATCAGCCTGTGGGATGAGATCCCCAGCCAAAAAGCCCCATCCAAGTCTGCCTGCGGCTCTGCGGGGGCTTGGGCAAGCTGCCTGCTTTGGGACAGGTCCACATCTGCCCATCCTGCCCAGACTCGGCAGGGGGAAGCCGGCTTTTCCAGTCCCCATGGCACTGCGGTGCTGGTGCTTGTTGGGAGGCTCTCAGGAAGCACAGCTCCACTGCAGGGGCTGCAGCTCGCACCACATGTGCCAAAATCCCACCTGGCCATCAGGGAGTACTGGAGGAAAGATGAGGGGAGCAAGAAGTGGACCCTGCAAGGTGAATGCCGTGGCAGGAGCTGTGCCAGCTGTCCAAGCATGGAGGCGAGTCTGTGGTCTCAGTCCTGCCTGTCATCTAAGGATGCTGGAGGCCGGTTTGAGGTGAGAGCCCTCCCAACTCTCCTTGGGTGCCGGCATCTCTCAGCAAACCCCCAAATCCGTCAGGATGCCAGTCCTTGCCTCCCCTCATTGGAGTAGGAGTGCAAGCCTGCTGCATTGCCATGGCACTCAGCACCACACTGGGAGAGCAGCCACCACTGAGCACAGCACGGCTCTGGCCACAGAGATGCAGCCAGCAGCTAGGTTAATGAGTGCACTGATGTCCCCCACAGCCCTTGCTGCACCCAGCCCAGGCACTTCATGTGTGGTGGCGCATGGAAAAATAGACCCTGCTACATGCTGGCTCAAGAGCGTTGGTGCCTGGCAAGTCCCTTTTGTGACAAGAGCTGGGTCGCTGCTTCCATCCAGCCCCTTCCCACAGCACTAAAGAGTCCACACTGCCTTTCGGAGCTGCAGCAGCCCCCAGCCCCAGCCCAGCTCCCTGGCACTGTAGGGATGCTGAGAAGCCCCTCTGTCTGGCATGTGGGGACGTTTGCTCCAGGATTGCTTACCAGACAGAGAGCCTCAGGCTCAAGAGAAGGAGCAAGGGCAGGTAAGCATTGTTCATGGGATCCACATGGACTGCTTTTCCCCCTCTTTCCTTTCCCCAGGCTAAAACCTTATCCTTTCCCATCCTAAAACAGGACCAACTTGTTGTTTCCCATGGCCCAGGGCCAGAAACACCATCGGGAGCCAAGGAGCTGGTCTGCACAGGGAGGGCTGAGCTTTGCCGCTTCCTTTATCCTCCCTTTTCACTATTAATGGCAGAGGTCAGGGAGGGACATGGTGTCTACGAGCTGTTGCATTTATTTACTGGAAAAAGCCCCAGCAAGTTAATCCCAGGAGGTCTCCTGCCAGTGGGGGAAGCATTAAGGAAAGCACAGAGCAACGCAGGGTGACAGAGCTCCTGGATGCCGGCAGGGAGCTGAGAGCCAGCGCTGTGCCAAGCTGCTGGCTGCCCCAGCACTGGGGTGCAGCTCCCTGGGGGATACTGGGGTTGCAAGGCACACAGTGTGGTAGGACTGTGCTGGGTGATGCTCATGGCTCTCTCCCACCTGCTCTGCCTGCATCCTCCCCGCATCCTGGCCATTTCCGCATCTCCGCCACCGGCACGCTTCCTGAGTGCTAGGGAGTGTTTGCAGCACCAGGGGTGGAAGCCAGTACCCAAGAAGAAACAGGAGCAAACAGCCTAGAAAGGCTCAGGGTGGGTGCGGCATGGCTGAGAAGGGTTAAGTACTAGAGCCCGCCGATGTGAGCCAAGAGTGGGGAGGTTAGCTCAGGGTTAGCGGTGTGTTTGTGGCAAAGGAGCCAGTTGCCCCACGAGCCATCCCGCAGTCCCTCAATCACACCCAGGGACCACATCTTACCCCTGGGTTAGAGGTTTCCAGGCTGGTGGAGCAGTGGGTTGCTGTGGCCTTGCTGCCACTTGGGATGCCCACTCACCCCAAGGAGTTCAAACTCTTGTGTCTCTCCGGTGTTGGATCCCACTTAGTCTCTACCCCGTGACGCTCTCCAGCCATTTTCTTCCAGTTCTTATTTGGTGGCTGATTTGATCTTGTGGATGGCGTATGGGCTTGACTCCTTGGGCATCCAGATCTCCTCCCCGCCACGGCCCTGGTGCTCCACCGCTCCCTCCATGGCTGCCGTCAGCTCTGGGCCAAAGATGCTGTCAGTGGCCCGGTAGGTGTGGGTGAGGCGGCGGAAGGAGGAGTCCGAGGAGCTGTCATCAGGAAGGTCTTCATCCTGCTCATCCCGCAGCTTTGTCCTGCTCAGCTCTGAGCTGCTCCCCAGATCCGAGTCTTTGAGAGCCTCCCCCACCTCCTGGAGGAAGGTTGTTTTGGGGCTGATGATGCACAGCAGGAGCATGAGGCCTCCAGAGACCCCGCAAAGGAAGTAGAGGCCAACTTTCTCTGGGACGCCTGGGGGGCAAAGAGCAGAGAGACACCAAGGTACAAACCGCCTCTGCAGCTTGCAGAGCACCAGTGCCTGGAAAACTCCCTCTGCCAGGCACATGGGAGGAAGAGGAAGGGAGAAGGGATGCCCTCAGCACCCAGGCTGCAGGGGCAGGAGAGACCCTGCCCTAATGATTGTGGGAGCATCACCCAGAGCCTCATCAGCACCCACCAGTGTCCCGAAATGCCCCTTTCCCCATAGGAAACTCCCATTGAGATGCAGGGTAGGCACCACAGGGGGAGGAATCATCTTGCCAGGGATTTAAACGGGTAATTGCCCCTGGCAAGGGAAATTTTGCCTGCAGAGAGGTGCTTCCCATCAGTGCCCCTGCAGACAAGGCAGGAAGGAAGGAGACCGGGCAGATAATTTAGCCCGTTCAGAAGGAAGGTCCGTGGGCAGGATCGCAGCAGCACCATGACCACTGATGCTGCAGGACCTCGAGGCTTGTTCAGCCTCTGAGCTCCTGCCCTGCATGGCCCCTCCCAAACCCAGCATGGGCGCGTGGTGCCCTCCTTCCTCCTCATATGCCTGCCCACCCTGCTGCGGATGTCTGGGTTCTGGCTGCCTCTGAGCCAAGCCCTGGGCTGAGTGGGGGCCATCACGGGACCCGAGCCACCCTCCCAAGCCCGTCCCACTCCCCCATGCGTGAGAGCTGGGGAGGGCACGTACCCCAAAGGTGGGCAAAAGCTGCCAGAGAGCTAGTAAAAATCATCTGGTCTTCCCGGAGCCTGGAGAACCTGGGCCCTTTGTACCAGCCACCTGCAGCGAACAAGGGGATGCGGGCTGAGACATGAGGTGCTCCCTAGTGCCCCACTGCCTGGCTGCCTGCCCTGCCTGCCTCCTTCCCCACGCCTCACTCCTTCCTTCCTCCGCAAGTGCTCCTCTGTCTGCAAGGAAGCTCCTCTGCCAGTCCTCCTCTCCCTTGCTCCCAGCAGACCACATCTATCCAGCCCCTCAGACATGGGCCCTGACTGATGGATGGCTTCAGCCACAGGACAGTGATGCTGGGATGGAGCTGCAGGGCTTGTGCCGGTGCTGGGTACCAGGGCTGCAGACAGGCCATGGGAGGAGTGGTCCACCCAGGTGAGGACATGATACTGCACTGCTTTTGGTGTAACCTCCCCACCACATTACCATGCATGTAGTCGGAGAGCAGGAAGGGGTCCGAGGTGTCGGGGCCCACCTCCTCCAGCAGCTGCTTGGGCACTGCAAGGAGAGCACACACCAAGCGTCACCATCCTGCTCATCCCTGACAGGTCCCCCCGTTTCCCCAGGGAGCCATGCGCCCCTGCCTGCATGGCACGGGGTGTGTACAGTGGGGGCTCGGCCACGCGGGTGGCTCTCACCGCAGGTGTAGGAGACTCGCAGCTGCTTCTTCATGCCGGGGAGGCATGGGTCCCCAAAGGTGGCCTGGTCAGCAGCCACGGTGCAGTTTCTCTTGCGGTGGCACTTCTTGGAGACCCTCCGCAGGGCGTCTGGAGCCAAGCACTCTGCGAAGACATGGGGCATGGACACACGGACAGACCTGCCTGCCCCTGCCCACCAGGCACCGGCCAGCTGGGGCCAAGGGGCACAGGTACAGCCTGACGGCATACTTGTGCCACACTCTCTGCACGGCTCCTGGCCCCATTTCTGGCTTGAACTGTTCGGCATACCTATATGGGGTCCCCCAGTGTTCAGGGCATCGCACTCTGGTTTGCCCCGCAGGAATCGTCCGTAATTTGCAGAATAAATAGCCAGGATGGATTTTGGTCGGCACTGCAGCCTCAGCTTGTCGTTCTCACACACAGTCTTGACCCGATGGTTCCCTGGGGAGTGCCACCACAGAGTGTCCCAGCACGTCCCAAATCACCTGCAGCCCCCTCCTCCCTTAGCCCAGCCAAAGGTCTGAGAGCTGCCAAGGCCAGGGCTGGAGGAGGGCTGCAAGACACAGGAGCACCTTGGCTCCCCTCTCTGCCCCTTTCCGAGCAGCCAAGGCCAGGGAAGAGCCCATGCAGCGTTGCCCAGACCCTGCTCCACCTCACCTGGCCGGCACTTGTAGGAAGTGATGAGGTACTTGTGTGTCCCAGGGCACGGGTCCGCCCCAAAGACTTGGCTGTGCACCGAGAACTGGCACCACTGCTGGTCCTGGCACTCAGCCAGCAGCTTCTGGAGAGCAAAGCAGGACGGATGTGAAGATGGGTGAGGAGGTCCGAGCCTGTTCTTGCCTCGCCTCCTTCAGTGCCATCACCAGGCTCAGGGAAACGGCCTCTGGTCCCACAGAGGTGTCCTATAGCTGCTCACGCCTCCGCCCCCGCTGCAGTCACCCTGCTTCATGCGTCGGTTCCTGAATCAGATCCTCCCCTGCACCCACACAGAGCTGTGTGCCAGCATTGTCTGCCAGTACCTGTGCCGGCGCACACACCAGCACCATGCCATGCCATGCACGTGCAACACCTGTGCAGGCGTGCACATTAACACAGACCCGTGAAACGCCCCTGTAGGTGTGGGCACTGACACGGCTCTGTGCAACAGCCACGCGTGTGTGCACATACACACAGCCCACCGCAACACCTGTGCAGGCACGCACACTGACACGGCTCCCTGTAACACCCGTGCACTCACGCCCACGCCAGCAGGGCTCCGTGCAATGCAGACACGCGGCCACAAGATGGGGACGAGAGTTCACAGCACCGCCCAGGCGGGGCCCAGCTGGGGACCGGGGGGGCCTCTGCCCGCTGCCCGCTGCCCCTGCCCCTGCCCGCCCACGGCGGCCCAAAGGCGACGCTGCCAAACCCGCGGGGTGCTGAGCCGGGGACGTGGCTCTGGCAGGGATCTCCAGGGCAGCCTGGTCTTGGGCTGGCTGTGGGGCTGTGGCTCCTGGTCCCCAGCAGCCCTCTGGGATGCTGGGCATGCTGCAAGCGTGAGCAGCAAACCCACAGCCTGAGCGAGGCTGTTGGCAGCGGGTGTGTGTGCGTGCGGGTGTGCGTGCAGGGACCCTCGCTGCTGCCCCTCCGGGAGATTGCCCTGTGACTTGGGCCCTGGGATCCCACCACTTGAGACGATGGAGCCTCTTTTCGTCTGTCCTTCCCCTTCTCTGTCCCTGTCCCCCCCAGTCTAACACAGGACTGAGTCTCCTCTTGGTCTCCACTGGCTGCCAGAAATGAAACTTGAGGAGGAAATGCAATTAATCTCTGTCCCCAGGTTTTGCCTAAACAGAGCTGAGCCTCAGCAGCAGCCTTGCTGTCTGCTCTCCAGAAGTCCCTTCTCCTACAGCAGCAGCCTCCAGGCAGTGGGGAACCCAGCCCTGTATGATCATGGTCCCCTGGGTGGAGCGGATCGATCTTGTTGCAAACCTGAGCTGCACAGATCCTGCTCAAAGACCTGCCCTTCAGTCTCCACAAGTCTGTGCCGGGGCATATCCTCCATTCTGCACTTAACACACGCGCTCTGGGGACCCTGAGCTGTATTTGCAGGGTGATTTGCAGGGCCGGCTTGGTGCCATGCCAGCACCGTCCAGCTTGGTGCTTGCAGAGCTCCTGGGATGTGAAGGATGCCAGGAGGGGATCTGCAGCTGGAGTAGGACTGGGCAGCAGTCCGAGCTCCCAGGGCAGGGCACTGGCCCCTCAGCTCTTGTTCCTCTTCTCCAGCTCCGTGTTCCCCTTCCCCACAGGCAGCTGCACACAGCTGGGTTTGCTGTGATTTTGCCTCTGCCCTAGCAGGGAGCTGGAACAGGAATAGAGAAGTAGCACGTGAAATCCTGTCCCCATGGAGGGACCCTCCTGCTGGCCCCCACCACATGTCCCGGCTGCCCTGGCTTTGTCAGAGCCCTGTGACTAGGAGGGAGAAGTCAGGTATGGTTTGGGCATACTGTGTCTGGCATGGCATGTTCACCATCTTACCCACTCTCCTGCAGCCGGTGGGTGTAGCGTCTCCCCAGCCATGGGTAGAGCTGAGTAGCTGGACCAGGGACTTTCAGCTGGGGCCAAGGAGCATTGCTTGGCTGAGCAGGGCTCCGGAAAAGGCAGCGACCAGACTCCTGTGACTACAAGGCCAGCTCCAGCCCCAGGCGCTGCTGTGGGAGGAGGAGATCATGGACGAGCGCAGCCCCCAAGAGATGGCTCTCCAGCATTGAGCCAGGGTTGAAGTTGTTGAGAACTGGAGGAATTTGGCTGACAAAGGACATGCACTCGAGACTTTCCAGAATGAGCGTTATTGCCCTCCCAGGTGACTGCTACGGTGCCTGGACTGGGCTGCTACCAGCTGCAACAGCTGGTCTGGTCCGAGGCATCCCGAGACCACAGATGCTGAGGCCAGCCGTGCCAGTGTGGAGAGCCAGAAGCCAAGGTAAAGCTGCAGGACGCCAAGGGATAACATCTATCCCAGCTCCTCTCTGCCTCATTCCTCAAGCTGCTCATGGTGGCTCATGTGTGGGGCTGGTGGAGGTCTGATGTCCTCACTGGGTACAGGGTTTTCCCCCAAACACAAAGAAGAATCAAGCACCGACACAGCACAGAGCTGGCTGTGGGGCTTTTGGAGCAGCCCAGAGAGCGCTTCCTCCAGCCAGGCATCAGCTTTAAAGCGGTCCCTTCCCTTCTGCCGGGCCCTGCCTTCCTCCCCTCTCCCTGCACTGGTTACTGCAATCAACAGATCCTCCTTTGGGCCGGCTTCATTGATCTGCTTCTTGTGAGTTGCCAGCACGGACGAGCGCTTCGTCTGGCTAGGGAAGAGCCAAGCTCTGTGCTAACCCTGGGGGATGCACCCACAGGGCTGAGTGCAGCATCCCTCGTGGGTCCCTGTCCTGCTTCCCGAGCCTGGCACCCTGGCTGCTGCACCATCCTTCTCCGGGGACACAGCCCCGGGCTTTCTCCAAGCCTGCTGCTGCGGGGTCTCCTGCCAGGCTCCTCTGGCAGGGCTGCCCCACCCTGGGACCCACTGCAGGTCTCATCCACCCTTATCTCCCAAAAACACTCTGGGAAAAGGACTCCAAGAGTGAATCCTGGTGCTGATGGCAGCAGCCTCCCTTCAGGCATGGGGAGGCTGCACTGCCTGCAGCCACCCAGCCCAAGCAGGCAGCCCAGTGGCCTGGGGAAGGAGGGATGTGCAGCCTGGTCGCTTGAGACCCCCTCCCCCTTACCAGGTGGGCAGTGGTGGATGTGCATTCCGTGCTTTCCTGGGAGGCATTGCCAGGGCTGGGGCAGAGGTTGGGGCTGGGTACGCGGCGCCCGTAGAAGGCGCCGAGGATGCTGATGGTGGTCTTGCGAGGGCAGACGATGAGGAGCTGCTCCCCGTCACAGGTGTGGGCGGTGTGGTTCCTCAGCACTTTGCGCAGGTACCCTGGAAGGGGAGACCGTGAGCAGTGGTGGCTGGAGGAGATGCTGGGACCACAGCAGTGGTGCTTGGGCTCCTGACAGCTGGTGGCAGTGAGGACATCCTGAGCCAGGGCACTTATGGGGCAAACAGGACCAGAGTGGGGCTGCAGCAGAGAAGGCAGACTTGCAGCAAATCTTACATCCAGCATTGTAGCCAAGAGGCTGGAAAGAAGCATGGAGTAGCCAAGCTGGTTAGCAAAGGGAAGCAAAAGCTGGCAGCAGGACAACAGGTCAGGAAAAGAAAGTATGGAAGAATCCCATGAATAGTAGTCAAGGGTTTAGAGAAAATGAGACTTGTTATGGAGACATGGGGAGGAGAGAACAAAGATGAGACAGAGATGATCACCTGGAGATGATCACCAGCGTCGGGGAGAGAAGGATGCTTTCTGCTGAGCCATGAGCTGGAGGAGAGAAGGGTCCAGTGGCTGCCGTCAGCTCCCACGGTTGGCTGGGTCAGTATGGATGGGTGCGAGCCACCAAGTCATCATCTGTGCCCAGCTGATCCCTGGTCTCTCTGCCAGAGAAGCATTGGTGCGAGCCATTCCCAACCCACGGCTTTTCCGATGGGCACTGGCCCTTCTCTCCCTGAATTCCTGTGCGGGATATTTCTTTTAATCCTGCCTAGTTTGTGTCCCAAACCACTAACCCTGTTGTTTTCCCTATATGGGACAGTAAGGCAGGGCTGTCCTGGCCAGCCTTTAAGAAGGCTGAACATGCAGCTATCAGCTCTGGCAGGTATCAGCTGTGCTGGATGCTGGGTGAGCAAGGAAGCTGTTTTAATAAAAGCTCTGCAAGCTGGCAGGGATGCTCTGAGCAGGCACCGGTTGCTGGAGGAGGCTGAGGAAGCAGGAAAAGCTTACAAAAAATGATGTGTAGGGCCCTGGACAGAGCAGTTTTGATCAGGCCTTTGAATAAAACAAAAGCAAAGGGGAAGCATCATTTTGAGGCTGGGAGGCAGGGACAGGGCAACCCAGTACCTGCTGGGCAGGATCTTGGGCTGCTCTGTGGGTCACAGAGCCCAGTCCTCAGCTGTGAGGACTTTGGAGGGGACTTGCACCCCAGCCCAGTGATGGGGTCAGGGCAGGACACACGCCCAGCCCACTGCGTGTCAAACCCCCCAAACCAATATAAGAAGGTGGGAGCGCTGGATCCCAGTCCCATGCTTCTCCCTCTGTCACTCTGCAAACCGGTGCCAGGCTCAGCTGTACAAAGGGCCCCTTTCACCTTCCCTGCTGCCACTGACCCTTTGGCATCTGCGGCCAGCGTCCCTCCCTGGGGAGACGTCAGCAGATGCGGCCAGGAGCTGCCCCTGCTCGGAGTTAATCTTTCCCTCGGACACAGGCAGCTGCTGGCAATTCTCGGCTCCTTTAGCCTTGCAAGCATGGGACGAGCAAGTGGGAGGGCCACAGCCTTGCACCAGTGAGCCCTTGCTTGGAGGAGAGAGGAAAGGAGAGGCAGAGGAGGGTGAATGGGGGCAGACAAGCTGTTTTAGCCAGATCAAAGCTCCAGTGAGATGCAAAAATGCTCCTCGGAGGACACAGAGCTGGATCAGCCCCCCTGGTAGTCCCATATCACCAGACACTGGGGGCCGTGAGGGGCACAGGACCCTGTCCGGGCTGCTGGCCCCCATCTGCTTCCTCTGCATCCTCTGCAGCAGCTCCCTGTGCCGGCTCCAGAGTCACCTGGGGCTCAGCTTCTGCCCGGACCGACTCCAGACCTGCCTGCCCGAGACAGCTGGTGGTGGGGCTGCCTACACTGCCGGGCCATCCCTGGGCACAGAGGGCTGAGCCAAATCCTGAGGATGGTGGGGGACACAGGGGAGGAACAGGAAGAGAAATGGGCTTCCCCAGATCCAGCCTGCCTTGCTGCGGGCACCCTCTCATCCTGCCATGATGGCTGGCAGCACCAGCAGTTTGTACTTTAAAATTGAGACTCAAACAGTGCCACAGGGACAGAGGTTTCTCCATCACACCGTTTTGAGGCAGTGAGCAATTGCAAAGATGGTTTGTTTTTTTTTGGGTGAAACCATGGCAAGGAGGCTGCAGGCAGAGTTTGCAAATGATTCTGGTCGCCTGGCGGTGCCGCTGACTCAGTCCTTGATGGTGCAGTCGTACAGTTAGCTCTGCCCAGATGAAATCACATCCTTTCTGCTGCAGCCCGCCCTGCCACACTCGCAGCACTGTTCTAGGCTCTCGCGCCGCCGGGGCCCAGCAGAGCGGAGCGGAAGGTGTGCGTGGCTATTTCTAGAAGATCCTTCAGAGGAATGGCAGCCCCCGGGCGCCCAGCCTGCCTGCACCCGTCCTGACTGTCCCAAGCACTGGGCCACAAGGGATCCCAAATTTCTGCCTCAGCTACATCTATAAGGCTCACTGGTGCTGTTCCCGGGGACTGGATCTGGCCCTTGTTGTGCCTTGTGGCAGTGCACCCCGCAGCCCCCCCTACTCAAGGGTGGCTCTGTCTGGGGACGGCAGCCAGCGGCTCTGGCCAGGGAGCAGGTAGGGCTTCAGCCTGTCTCTTCCCTCACTTCTCAGAGCAGCAAAGGCTTGCAGGGGAGTCCTGGGTACTCAGGAGCCTTCAGCTCCATGCCCTGCCCAGCATTGAGGTCATGAGCATCATGGCTAGGGGAGTCTCAGAAAAACTCAGGGACTGTCTTAAGATTTATTTTTTTGCGTTTCTCCCTCCATACTTTCCAAGGGAGCACAGAAGCAGCGAGGGGAGCTGCTCCCTTGCTCACATCAGGGCTGTGGGACATGCACGGGGTGTTTTCAGATCCCAGCCCTGCCGTGGGGATTAAAAACCCCAGTGTTTTTGGCAAACTCCCTCTGCCCTGCACTGGTTTGTGCCCCTCTTGTCCCTACCCCACCAACCCAGCTGTCGGTTCACCCTCCCCTCACACCGGCACGGTGCCCGGCATCCCTTGTCACCGTGCTCACGCTCCGACTCACCTGAGAGCTCCGGACTGGCCTCCAGCCCCACGGCCAGGCAGAGGAGGACCAGGGCTGCCGCTGGCCCCACCAGCGCGGCCATGGTGCAACTGCTGCTGGCTCTGCCGCGTCCCACCAGGCAGCCTCCGCCAGTCCGGTCCTCAGCTGTGGCTGGCACTGGGACTGGCAGTGTGCAGGGACAATGGCTTGCTTTTCTGCCCTGCCAAGGCGCCGGAGCCAGGCAGGCGACTGTATACCCGCTCTTTGTCTGCTGCCCAGGGCAAGGGGCTGCTCTGGACAGCTGAGGCACTCTCAGCACAGGGACACCTCCCACAGGGAGGGAGGAACGTGTTTTCAAAGGTGCTCTGTGGCGGAGGAGTGGGTGCCAGTGCCTCGGCATCACCGTCGCTGGTGGAGAAACCAGCAGCCCCTTCCCTCCCGCCTCCGTTTCCCCGAGCAGAGGAACAGGGCTTGGCAAGGTTTCCAACGTGCCCCCCGCTTTCCCATGGACACAGTGAGGCAGCAATCCGGATACACGTGTGCCGTAATCTCCATCTCGGCAAATGTCCGGCCATTCACTGTTTGAGGAGGAAGGGAAGGGCTGCCTGCACTGCCTCCCGAGGCAGCTGTTCCTGCAGAAAAGGCAAGCATCTGCCCTGCGTCAAACACCGCGGGCAGGGACCTCCTTACTGCCACCCTCCTGCCCCCACAGCCTCCGCGGGGCCAGACATCGGGCGCTCCGACACCTCACGAGGAGGACACTGTGCCATCGCTGTGCCCCCGGCCCTGCAGGAGTTAAATCCCTGCCTGCTGTTCCAGCTGGCAGCTTGGAGGGAAACGCCATGGGCAGGAGTCGCTGTCTCTGCCCCAGGGCTGAGGTCAGCAGAGAAGGCAGCAGCCGGCAGTGCCAGGAGCCGGCGCGGCTCTCCACAGCTCAGCATCACTTGAGCAGGGGTTGCGAGGGGGGTGCCGGAGCAGCAGCAGGGGCTGGCACACGTCACCCAAGGGTCTGCAGCGGGACCTGGGTGGGGGGAGGGAGTCGGGTGCTGAGTTTATGCTTGAGGGTGCTGCCACGGTCCTGCCTGGCACTCACAATGCCATTAATTCATCCCTCTTGCTTGTGAGAACGTCAGGTGGAGTTTCCTGTCCCATTGAGTGGAGTTTCCCGCTGAGTGGAGTTTCAGGTTCTCTAAAACCTGGGGCAGAAAGAAAAATGCCCCCCAGCCCCTCCTGTGTAGCCACCAATGTAAGCACCGCTCCGGGCTGCGCAGCAGTACCCAGGAGAAGCATCTCCCTTGGCAAGACTCCTGTGGGAACCTGCAAAATCATTTCCCAGCCTAGGTGTCTCAGGGTGGATGCCTTCTTATAAGGGTTTGATTATTTTTAGGAAAGTCTGAGCTTATCCGAGCTGGGGGAGGGGAGAGGTGGGGCTGAGTCAAGCAATCAGGATCCCCGCTTTGTGCGAAGCTATGGGGTCCCAGGGTGTGAGACACGACTTGCCCACGAGAGGAGTTAAGCCCGTGGGTGCTGGGAAGCCAGCTCCCCTGGGACGGCAGCCAGGATGATCTGACAGCAAATGTTTCCCTCTCATCCTGGGGAAGAAAGCAAGCTGGTCATCCTTCCTGTGAAACAGCCCAAATTCCAGGAACGGGGCCCTTCTGGGAGTCAGCCCTGGAGACACCCCTTCCCATCACCACACCATGCACCATCCCAGCTGGGCTGCTGCCAGCAGCACTCTGGGGTTCCCCACTGCACCCCGAAACACTCCAGCTTCCTTGATTTCCCTCCTTGGCTGTTTTGCAATCCTTCCTGCCCGAGGTCTGCGCCGTGGCAGTGTCGGCCCGCTCAAAGAGCTGGTGGCAGGCAGCCAGGCTGCCCGCTTGTCTTCCCCGAGCCCTTGCTCTGCCCAGCCTCCACTCCCTGCAGTGAGGAGTGCTCAGAGGAGCCCACCCGGAGGGACCCCCGGGGGTGGCGGGTAGGGAGAGGAGCTGTACCCCCTGTATTGTGATGCAGCAGCAGGAGTGGGAAAGGCAGTGGGAAAGTCAGCTCAGTTTACCCCAAAGAGGAGAAGAAGTGGCGAGCCCTGGGGCACCAGTGTCTGGGTGCAAGGGTGGGAAGATGGTGAAGGGGCAACACAAGCCTGGAGCAGCACAAGGAGCAGCAGGCAAGATGCTTCCTCTACAAAACACCCCTGTTCCCAGCCGGGAGGTGACGGCAGCAGTGCCAGGGCCGCCTGGGCCACCAGCCCGCTGCTCAGACGCTCTGGAGCAGCGCCTGGGCTTGAGAGATAGACTGGAAGGCGACCCACAAACGTGTTGATAGATCCATGCTGAGTCACAGCTGGGAGGCCCTTCAGCTTCCCCCTCCCCGCCAGAAGGTCCTGGCGCACACCCCCATCGCTCCTCCCCACTTCAAAAGGAAGGAAAGGGCAAGCCCCAGCCCTCCGCAGGGCACGAGCGGAGCAGAGGTGCTCAAGCTGCCTCCCCTGTCCGAGCTCTGCAAAGGACGGACCAACTCACCAGAGCAGTGAGCGGCCAGCGGTCCCTCCCCACGCTGCCGGGATGGAGAGTCAGCAGCACAACGCCACTAAGGAGCCTGAGATCGAGCTGTTTGTGAAGGTGGGTCTTGGGGGGGGAGGGGGAACGACGACGGTTGCTCTTTGGTGGCTCCCTGCAGGCTCATCTTCACCAGGCTCCAGCGGGGCGTAGGTGGTGGAAATTCATGAGTGTCTCCACGTTTCCAGAGGCTGGAGATGGGTACCAAGTTTGGGATCCTTTCCAAGACGGCTGGCTAAGCGGGTGCCCAGAGGAGGGGACCAGGCACATGGTGGAGCAGGGACCGGTGGGGTGTCACGCACAGCATCCTACAAGATGCCCTGGTCTCATGGTGGCCGTATACCCCAGGGGAACAGTGCTGCTGGCAGCTGGCGTAACGAAGGAGCAGGCACACATACGCCTCTCAAAACCCAGATAAGACAAGTCCCAGCCTGAGAACAGCAGGCAGGAAAGCTGAGAGCAGCCACTTCAGCTTCTCCTGTGCGCCAGGGTTGCGAAACAGAGCATGGATGGCTTGGGGAGTCAGCGCGGGTGCCCACATGTGGGCGGGATGGGGCGGTTTTGCAGAGCAGCCCGGGGGGGATTATTCGCTGGAAACTTTTTTTTTTTCCCTGTTAAGCAATTTTCCAAACACTTATCCTGGAACATTTTAACACTCGAGTGCAAAATATCTGCAGCGGATGTGCGGGGTGTAGAAAGAGAGGAGCCAAAGCTGGCAGCTGTATCTACATGTGCCAGTAGCGATGCCAGCAGGGCCTGGGACACGCTGTCAAGTGACAGTGGCCGGGGGAGCGATGCCTCCCGGTGCCACCACATCGAGGTTTTAAAGGCAGTTTCCATGCATCCGCTCAGCTCCATGGGCTTTGCTCCTCTCTTCCTAGGGCAGCTCGGTGCCCAAAAGGACCGTGGTGCCTGGCTGGAGGCACTGGATTCCCTGGTGCAGGCACTTGGCAGTGCTGGGCACTGCGTGGCGCCTTGCCTGGGTCGTAGTTGAAAATATATGTTGGAAAGGATGATCTGAACCTTCATGGAAGGGATCTCCCCCAGCCCCTTGCCAAAACTGTGGCCACAGCAGTGCTCGCTAGGCACTGAGGTGAATCCAGGCAAGTGTGTTTTCTTGGTGAAAGTAATTTGGGTCTTGAATTCCCTCCTTAGCACCACTTTTTCCCTGGGATGGCTGGGGAAAAAGAGAAAAACGATACATGAGGTGACTGCAATGGCAGCAGTACGTTCAAGGGGTTTTTCAGAGGGAAGGGAAACAGAAAACAAAGCAGCAACGTCGTCAGGACTTCCTCTGTGTCTTAATTTAGTGCAAAAAAACCCCTTCTGGCTTGTCTCTTAACAGGCAAATTGATGCTGTGCCTCATTCTCCTACCATTCAGGACTCAGTTTTAGCAAAGTCACATCAGCTCCTGACTGCAGACAGGCACCGTCCCGTGCCATCGGCACCTCGCACCTCTCCCGGGCTGGGGTCAGCCCTGAGATGCGGCTGCCAGCGTAACCTGCGCTAGCTGTAAATCCCGGGGGGAGCTGGTGCTGCCACAGGTGCCGACGGCACGCTACCCCTGCCCAGCCTTCACTTTGGCAAATGCTGACGTTAACTTGGTGAGGACAGGGAGGGTGTGAAGCAGCTCCCGCATCGCCTTTAGGTTGGGGTGAGTGGTCCCCCAAAAGCTGGCAATTCCTCACCCTGCCATGGTCCCAGTGAGAGACCCACCAGCTGGGGGGGTCTCCCTGCCCAGGAGGAGGCTCTGCCCCTCGGCCCCACGAGGCATTTAACTGCCCCCAAGACTGCTTCCCGGCTTCCCGGCTTTCGGGGCGACTGTAGGAACTGCAGGCAGGTCCTGGTGGGTGTCAAGCACCTAGCAGTGGCCCAAGCATGCAGTGCTGCTCCCTCCTCCCACCGCACTTCATGCCGTTGCATTGAAGGGGAAACCACATGAACTGCTAAGTAATTTTGGTGTTTTCATGCCTCGTGCAGCCTTGGGAGACCTCAGAGAGTTGCAGCTAAATACCTCCCTGGAGATGCTGTGCTAGCCCACCCTGGGTTTATCCATCATCCAGAGGGGAAAAGAGCGAGGAAAGCCAGTTGGGGGGGGCTGTAGGCTCTGCACACTCCCCCCCCGCCCCCCACTCTGCCTCAGTCTCTGCTGCAGCCCAGGGAGAGACTCTCCAAAGGCCGTAGAGAGTGATGACTTCCCTGCCGTGCTGCTCAGCTTTTGCTGGGGAGGGAGGGCAGGCACTGGCTATGAGTGTCCCCAACCCCTTTCCCCTGAGCCCCCCGGCTCCTGGAGGGCTCTCCCCACGGCCACGTGGGTGCCAGCAGGGCCACGGCAGAGCCCCGTGCCCCCCCGGCAGCGCCCGAGCACTGGTAGAGCTGCCTTCCGCCTCCTCCAGATAACACTTTGTCCCTGAACATCCTAGGATGGGCTTGGCTTTTTTTTTATTNNNNGGGTTTTTTTTTTTTTTTTTTTTTTTTTTTCACTGCAGAGGCCATCCTGATTTTTCTTTAATTCTGGTTCAAAATTCCCCACCTCTCTATTTTTAAAAGAGAAGGGGGAAAACCAGCCTGAGCTACTCTGAGGCCGGAGCTACAAGACAAGCAGAGAGAAGGCTGACGCAGGGAAGCACAGCCTGAGCCCAGAGCAGCCCCTGAGCAGCGAGGGGCATCCTGCCCACCCAACCGTTCCCTCTAGCACCGCTGCGTCCCCTTGCGTGACTCCACCAGCACCACTCGGTGCCTTGGCTCAGCACAACAGCTCCCGTGGGGCCAGCAAGGTAAACTGCAACTAAGGCCTCTCACTCCCAGCCTTGTGCTGAGAGAGGAAAGCAAAGGTGACCCAGCCGGATGGCTGCCCTCTCCTCTGCCACTAGCAAGGGCCACCTCAGGAGAGCAGGGGGGAAAGCGTCGGTCTTCGTGCCAGGCAGCCACAAAAGCACCTTCTGAGCTGTTGGTGTTGGAGATGCTCCAAAGGATGGCATTCGCTTTGGCTTGTAGGTACCAGTGATGACGGAGAGGGGAAGGGGAACAGAGGTGTCCTGCTCTCATACCAATGGGTAGCCCTCGTGGCTGTTTTCTGGCTCACCCCTCCAGCTACCTCACAAGACAGCCGATACACAATTTTATCTGTTACCAAAGAAGCCTTATTTGTTATAAGCTGGCACAGGATACTCCTGAGCGGCAGCTACCCAGGAGCGTTTCTTACTAATAGCCAGCAAAAAGCCTTATCTGTGAATTCAGCTTCACTTCTGGGTACATCCCAGAGAATCAACACATTTCTCAGTTCCCATTTCCTTTCCCAGGAGCATCATTTCATGACAGCTGAGCATAGGAAATACTGGTTAAAAGTGATTTTCATTCCTCTGGAAGGACTAAAAGGTGTGGGCATAGTGGAAAAGCAGCCCATCTCTCCCCGCTGACCATGCAGAGCGACGGGGTTTTGGTTTGATCAGTTTACTGTCTCCCTTAAGGGTGAGCTTGAGGCTGCTGTAGCTCTCCTGGAGAAGCTGAGCATTCCCGAGTCCACAGGTTTCTGGGCACCTGTAGATACAGACGGGTGACTCCTAGCACTTACCTTCAGCCCAGGAGAGCCAGACACAGGTCTCTGAATCTTCTGCTAATGAAGCATCCTCAGCCATCCTGTCTTTGGGGCCCCAGTGAGGTGCAAGCTCTGGAGCCGTCCCCAGCTGCCCACCCTGAATGTTATTGCTGCTACTTGACTTCTGCACCACCAGATCCTCCCAAATCTCATCACCCAACTGCTTAGCCTCTGGAGGTCAGCTCGCCAGCTGATACCAAGGCTTAGTGCCGAGCCGCGGGGCACGAGCTGTGCCATCAGGGCTCACGCGCTGACACAAGCCACTCGGTGGGAGCAGCACCCCTCTGTGAAGGAGCTGGCGTGAGCCGTGCTGCTCCTCCCTGCAGCGGCAGGGCTGCCACACGCGCAGGGGAACCATGGCTCATGTGCAGCGGAGGAACTAGTTAATTCTCTTAAAGAAGTCGAGCTTCCTGTGAGCCATTTTACCTCTCATACCACAACGCGACTTCCGTCTCTGAGCGGCATCTGTGCTAGTTTTTGTGCACGGGGGGGAACCTGCCCCATTCCTCTTGAACAAATTCCTCATAAGGAGTTTCAGTCCTTTTTGCAAAGGATATTTTCAGCTGCTACATAACAAGGAAATGGGCTTCGCTCCACCTGCTGCTGTTTTCCCTTGGGATTGCTGAATGGGCATCAGCTGGGTGAGACCCTGATGAGGGGAACCTGGTGGGACTCTGGCAGGTTGTCCAAGCTCCTCGCTTTCCTGAGTCCCCGCTGCTGTTTGATCCCATCTTGGTCACAGAGCAGCTCCCCGAGTGCTGAGATGCCATGGCTGTGTCCGTGCGGAGGGACTGAAAGAGACCGTCTGCACACGACTGGAGCTTTAGGAGCTGATGTGGGGCTCTGTTCCCCACTGGTGCTGGGTGGGATGCCAGTGTCAATCCACCTCTGCAGGCCGAGGAGGCTGCTTGGGTGGTTCTTGGCCATTATCAGCCTGGGGAAGTCATGCCTGGGTTTGTTAAATGTACACAAAACCGGAAGCAGACGCTAACAGCACACAAAAACAAACTGCTCTTTTCCTGGCAAACATGAGCACATTTCCCTTCTCGCCGCCCTCTCCAGCCTGGCCTCCCAGCCAAGGGGAACCTCCCTTCCTCCCCATCCATCAGCAGTCACCCTCCACCTCCTTCCCCTGCCTCCTTCTTCTCTTCCTCACAGCTTTATCTGACATTTCTGGGAAAGATCTGACCTTGGGCATCCTGAGGATGCTCTCTGATGCTTTGCAGTAGCAGCATGTCCACGGCTCAGGGAGAGAATCCTACAGGGAGCCAGGAGGAGCTCCCCGCAGCATGCAATGCCAGGGTGCCAGGCCAAGCCCTCCATGTGCCTTCCTCCCAAGACCAGTGGCTCTTCACCTCCAGGCACCCCATCCGGGCTGGGTGAGCCCAGCTAATCAGTTAAATCATTGTTTCTCTGCTTTCCCGGCAGGCTGGTCTGGATGGAGAAAACATCGGAAACTGCCCCTTCTGCCAACGCCTCTTCATGGTGCTGTGGCTCAAAGGAGTCAAGTTCAATGTCACCACGGTGGACATGACCAGGTTAGATGACACCACGGCCCATCCCTGTGCCAGCAGTGGGGAAGACACCCCTGGCTTGGCTCCCCCCATCAGCACTTTCCTCCCTCCTGCCTGCACCGCAGCCAGCGTGCCACTGCAAGAGGGACGGGGGGGTGACAGTCCCTGCCCATCCACCCTGGGGTGCAGGGGGTGGGCCAGCACAGAGCTCCAGCCGCATGCCAACATGTGCATGGCACAAACAGCCCCTGTCCGGCTGTCTGTAGGTACGAGTCCAAGGCACCACAGAGCAGACCAAGAGGGTGGTGGTGGGGGTACTTCTAAGCCCCCCAAACCCAGCAAGTGGGGATGCTCCTGGTCCTGTGCCCCCTCCCACACACCCACCTCAGCTCTGTCTGTTCACTCTGGGGAGGCTGGCGGGTGCAGACAGGGTGCCGGCTCTGAGCCCGCTTATTATCTCCACTCCAGGAAACCCGAAGAGCTGAAAGATTTAGCACCGGGCACCAACCCACCCTTCTTGCTGTTCAACAAGGAGCTGAAAACAGACTTCATTAAGATCGAGGAGTTCCTGGAGCAGACCCTGGGCCCACCCATGTAATTGCAAGCTTTCTCCTTCCCCCTTTTGGGGCCCGTTGGGCATGCCGCAGCATTGCGTAGTGCTTGGCAGATTGGGAAACCAAGGCACAGCGCTAAGATGTGCCTGAGAGCAGCTCAGGGAGGGGGCTGGCTCCCCGTCCAGCACCCTGAGCCATGCTCTGCAGGGCCAGGGGTTACGATGCCAAGGGGCTGCGTCCCCAGGGAAGGTGGCACATTGGGCTGCGAGGGGATGGGGATGGGCTAGGATGGAAAACAGCGGGAGGAACTGCATTGGTCCCTTGGTGCAGACAGGGCTGGGGGGAAGAGGGAGAGTGCGGGGAGGTCCCTGCAGGCACAGGGACCCCCCCAGGAGCTGGTGGTTTTGCAGCTGGCTGTGGCGGTTGGTGTTGAGGCAAAGGGGGAATGTGAGACCCCCCTTTGCCATTCGTATCCAGTGGGCTCAGCTGAGCAAAAGCAAATGCCCTTGCTTGAAGGCAGCAGTGTAGCTGGCCCAAAGGGCTGCTGTAGGGGGGAGGTCCCCATGAGCTCATGCAGGGCGCTGCCCGCAGCCTGCCAAGGCAGCCTGCCCCGTGCCCTGCGTGACTGCAAGCCCTCCCGCCAAGTGCAAAAGAGGAAGCTTCAAATGCATTCGTCATCTGCCTCCTCAGACGTGTCTACCCTTGCAGTGCAGCCTGGGACACATCAGCAAACGAGAGACTGCTCCTGAGGAAGCCTTGGGAGCTTCTGGCTTCTGCAGACCCCTCCCGTGCCTCTGGGCTGGGCCAGAGCTGTCTGCAGGCAGGGCTCTGCTGCCCACCAGTGTCCCCAAACCGTGGAGTTCCTCCCCTATGATTTTCCCCTAGCAAACATCCAAGATACTACAGCTCCCAGGGTCCCAGGGTGGCAGCTGCAGTAATTTAAAGCATCACTGTTCTCCCACAACCAGCTGAGCATCACCTGCATCCTACAGTACCAGCCCTGGACACCATGGCCCAGGAGATAATGCAGCTGAGGACCGCACAGCTGAATCTCTGCCTCCATCCTTGCCTGCACTGACACGAGTGTCTCTTTAAAGGTATCCGCACCTGAGCCCCAAGTACAAGGAGTCCTTCGACGTGGGGAGCGACATCTTTGCCAAGTTCTCAGCATACATCAAAAACCCGCGCAAGGAAGCAAATATCAGTAAGAACTGTGGATGGGGGCTCCAGGGCTGTGATTTGCCACACTGGGCGGGATGGAGAGATGCTTTTGTCTGCAGACAAATCCTGCCGCCAGGTTAGGGTTCCTCCTGTGTTCCCCACCAAAGCCTCCTTGGCAAGTGGAGGAATGGGCAGGAAGGGTGAAGGCAGTCCTGTGTGTGCTCCACGGGTCTCATGGACCCGTGTCCAGGCGCTGGGGAGAGTGGGTGAGAGTGGGCCCTGGAGGGGAGCATGGGGTGATGGTGTTGGGATCCCCTGGGAGCAGAGATTCCGGCCAGGGCCCAGTGCTGTGTACCACTGGTGTGGCCCTGAGGACTTTGTCCCTGTATGCAAAGCCTGGGAAATGCGAAGCCACCCTGGCACAGCCCTGAGCTGTGCTAGGGCCCCAGGGCACTGGGCTAATGGCACTTGTTTCCCTGCCTACCCAGATTTCGAGAAGGCTCTGCTGCGGGAGTTTCACCGGCTGGATGTCTACCTAAACACCCCTCTTCCTGAGGAGATTGACCAGGACAGCGTGGAGGACATCACCGTCTCCAAGAGGAAATTCCTTGATGGAGACCACTTGACGTTGGCTGACTGCAACCTCCTGCCCAAACTGCACATCATCAAGGTAATGGCACCAGCTCCCAGGGCCAACGTGGGGGCACCCCCTCCAAGAGGGTGACAAGGGATGTGTCTCCCTCGCAAGCCAGAGAGCAAATATTCCCCAGGACTGGGAAGTCTCAGCTTCCTCCTCCTCTCCTCTCTAGATCGCAGCCAAAAAGTACCGTGACTTCGAAATCCCAGTGGACATGACGGGTGTCTGGCGCTACCTCAACAATGCCTACGCCTGCGATGAGTTCAGCCACACGTGTCCTGCGGATGAGGAGATAGAGCACACCTATGCCAGCGTCGCCAGGAAGATGACCTAACCCCGCTGTGGGGTGCACCGGCAGCACTGCCACTGGCCGAGCCCTCCACCTCCGCAGTCCTGACATAACCAAACCCCAGCCAAGGGAGGGACTGGAGGGGGTTTACGGCATCGCTATCCCCTGCCTTTCAGAAATAGCGCCTTGCTTCACAGCCCCGTGCCGCTCCCTCCTCTGCCTCCACTGGCTGGCTGCAGCCCCTGTGCACCATCAGTGCTGACCGCGTGTATGGACTGGCCCCTGTGTGGCTGCAGTGGCGACTGCATCCCTGGTCCCTGAAAACGGGTCTCACGGCCTGTGGCCATGCGTCATGGGAAACACCGGGTGCTAGCCTTCCGCAGCAGCACTTTGGTGGAAGAGATGAGATCCCCCCAGACAGCTGGGCCAGCCCTGCCTCCCCATCCACTACGGGAGCTGCTCTGCTCCGCCAGCCCCGTGCAGTCCCAGCCACCCTGTGCGCTCGGGAAGAGGTATCCTGGGATCCCAGTGCATCACCCGGGCTGCAGCTGTTTGAATTTGCCCAGTCACCCTTCTGCACAGCACCCTGCAGCCTGTGTTTAGGGAAGCCCTCTCTTCCACCAAGGCATCCAGGCTCCATCTGAAGATACCAAAAGGTATACCCAGTAGTGTATTGCAGTGACAAATTGTTCTTGCTGCTAGAGTTGTAAAGTGCATCTAACTCCCCATTAGGACACAGGGGCAAGAAGATGCTGGGGATGATGCCTGGCATGAAAGTGCCAGGACCAGCTGTGGGAGAGAAGAAGGAGTGCAGGGACTCACAAAGGGCTGAGGATGGAGGGCTGAGGATCAGAGCATCCCTTGCATGCGTGCCAGCATGCAGGGCCATGTCCAAGGTCCCGCCTAGCTCCTGCGAGCTAAGAAGCCTCTCCCTGCCTTTCAGGACACCGCAGGAGACGCAGCTGTGTGCAGCTCCAGCTGTACCAGCCTCTCCCCGGTCCCCACCAACACTTCAGGCACCTGAGTGGGAGACAGAGGTATGGGGTAGGGCATCCATCTGGTTTCCACACCCCAGTACCAGACAGCCTAAGAGAGCAGGCAAAAGGTGCTTTGCAAAGTGCAGTGTCTGTAGGAGATATGTGGGCACGTTTGGTGCTCCTTGGCTCAGCCTTGTCCCTTCCCATCCAGTGTCTCTGATGCAAGAACTGCTCTGCACAGCCATGGCATCCCATCCTCCCCCATCTGATACCTCCAGCTCCCCCAAGGGCTCCTGCCAGTGCCTGTGAATTCAGCCAGCCCTCCCCAGCCAAAAAAAATACTGTACAGTGAGTGTGGCGGGTCATGTGGGGACACAGAGATGGCAGGACCCCCCTCCAGCCCTCACTGCCACTTCCCTCTTTGCACTAAAAGGTGTGTCCTCACAAGCCTGTCCCTGATAGCACTGGGTTTGGGGACTGGTTTTGTTATGGATGGGTTTTAGTTTGTTTGGGTTTTTTAAATAAGAAGAGCAATAAACTATATTTTAATATGCCTTGCTTGTGTACTGGGCATGGAGGGTGCTGCAGGGGTGGAAGGGACTTCCCTGCAGTGGAAACCCTTTTGAGATTTAGCATAAGTGAAGCTCTAGCCCCCAGGCTCTGCTGCTCTGGATCACTGGAATGCATGTGGCAGCTCCTGCCTGTAGCAGAGATGTCCCTTCCCCGGGCAGATTGCAGTGCATGTGCCCATGCTATGCGCGTGGTGCTGGGAGGGTGCAGGACTCTGCACAGTGTGGGGACGGACTGACCACAGGATGCTGCTCTGGTGCGAGGGGTCTGTTGAGCTCCTGCCAGGCCACAGTTGCCATGGGTCCTGGAGGTCTGGTGATATGAGAGAAACACTGTCCTGCACCCTGGATCCTCATGGGACTCTCTCCCTACCCCATGACACCCCTCCTCTGCTGCAGACCCTCTTCCTTTTTCCCCACAAGGGACCAGAGACCTTTCAAATCTCTGTGCAAACCAGCCCACATTAAGGCNTCCCGTTGGGAACTGGGCACTCACCTCTCTTGCTGGGTTGATGAGGGGTTTGGTCTGTCTGGGTAAATCCCTGGCTCTAGAGCTCACCCACTGCCACCATCTTCCAGAAGATTGCATCAACGTCTTCCACCTGCTGTGCCACAACAGTCCCATCACGCATGTGTGGTACCCATCCAGCAAAACCAGTCCCCAAACCCCTTCCCCTCACTGCTAGACCAAGGAGGGAAGCAGTGTCAGCACCCAAGCAGGACTGCCTCATTCCCCATTTAGAGGCCAACAGGGATGGGTTTGCTGGGACCTCGTGGGGAGTTGACCCATGGGAGTCCTCTGCCCAGCAGTGTCTCCCTGGACCACTCTCTCCTATGCCAGAGAGGCAGCTCCCACTCACCAAGTGGTCAGGGACATCCTCCTGGAGAGTACTTTTATTTCCTGGAAAAAAAATAAATAAAAAAATAAAAAAAAAATGCCATGAACACACAGGGGCTATGGGTCTGATNGGCAGGAGCCAAGGGAAGATATGTCAGAAGGAGAGGGGACACAACACCATTGCCTGCTTCTCTCCATGCTCCCTGGGGGCACCTAACCTGCAGCACTCCTTTGTCCTGGATGCAACCCTTCACCTTTTCGAGAGCATCCTAGTGCCTGCCTCCCTCCATGTGTGCTCCCACACCAGCCCCATCCTTGGCTCCAGTTCACCTTGAGTTCTGGGACTCACCCTTGCTATGAGTTGCTTTCTGGTCATGGCTTGCTTCTTTCCACAGTGCAGATAGAGCCTGGTTCAGGTTCCTGGATGGCTGGAGTCCTGCTAGAGGCTTACTGTCAGTCTCAAAGACAACGAGGTTAAAATGCAGCAGCATAAGGTTTGGGTTGAATGGGAGCCAGTGACAAGGACAAAGCAGCTCATTCGAGCTGCGTTTGTTCCTTGGGTAGTGGGATGGAGAGCCTGAACATGGTCTGTGTATCCCCAGAATAACAGGCAGGTTGTCTGAGGGGGACTAGAGTTCATTTACAGGTGTGTGCCAGTCCAGGCTAGGAGTCCAAACGCTGGCCATGTCACTGCAGGTGTGGCCTCAGCAGTGCTGAGCAGAGGGGAGGGGATCCTGCGGTGATGTTCCTCCTTATGCAGCCCAGGACACTACTGGCCACCTTTGCCACAAGAGCATGTTGCTGGCTCATGGTCAACTCGGTGTGGACCAGGACAGCCCTGGCATGTCCTGGTGCCTGGAGTTGTTCCTCCCCAGGGGCAAGACTCGGCACTTCTTGCTGAACTCCACAAGGTCCCTCTCAGCCCATCTCTCCAGCCTGCCCAGGTCTCTCAGGATGGCAGCATGTCCCTCTGGCATTATCAGCCATTCCTCTCAGCTTTGCATCAACTGCAAACTTGCTGAAGCTGTACTCTGTCCCATTGTCCAGGTCATTAATGAAGATGTTAAACGGAACTGTCCCCAGTACCGACCCTCAGGATGCACCACTAGTGACTGGCCTCCAGCTGGACGTTGTGCCATGGATCACCGCTCTCCATTCAGCCAGTTTGCAATCCACCTCACTGACCACTTACCTAACCCAGACTTTGTCATCTTATCTATGAGGATGCTATGGGGGGCAGTGCCCAAAGGTGAGGCAAACAACGTCCGCTGCCTGGCGTTGCCTTCAGCATGACTGGAACAAGCAGGGAGGGAAGGTCCCCATTAGCCACCCGGGGTTTCCCCTGCCACAACAGACCCTTCTGAAGGCAGCTCTGCAGCACCCCTTCCTGGCCTCACTTAGCCAGGTTGCTGCACCAGTGGAAGCTGCAAAGGGTTAAGTCCAGATCCCAGGTAACACTTCACATAAGTACACGCAGAAATCCTTCCCCAGGTGAGTCTGTCCCACAGCCTGTCTGTGTTGCTCTGAGGAAAGGGCTAGTCTAAGGTCACCACAAAAACAAATGTTAAGCACATGGCTACGACTGAGGCAACAAATCCCTTGCTGTCTGACTGTTTAACTGGAAACCAGCTGGTGTGTTGGGGGCTTTCCAGCACCTCACCCTTCAACCAATCCCTCCCCCAGTGCTTGCCCGTTCACAGCCCCCATGAAGCTCTCACCAAGCTCTGGGAGTCGAGCAATCCCAAGCACTTGGCCTTGTATTTCCTTTGCCTCAGACACACGGTCAAGCTCCTAAAGCCCTGGAAGTCCCCATGAGTCAGCCAAGCGACAAGAGGAGCGCCTGTGCCTGCTCATTTCCCAGCAGCACCAGGCAGCATGCTGCACTGGGGCCACTTCCCGGGACTGTGCAAGCAGATCAACGGGCTGGGGTCACGCTCTCCTTCAGGGCTCAAGCTCTGCCCAAGTGACTTTTTCTCCAACATCAGGAAGCCCAGAGCATCTAAACTTGCTTACCCCACTGGCTGGTACTAGCATATATGGACCAGGATCACTGGGTGGATGCAAATGGGTGTCATCAGCCCCAAGCCCAGCAGATGCTGGCTCCGCTGCCTGCAGCCCCTTGGGGCACTGACCTGCAGCAGTGACGCACAGCAGGGCACCCACCGTGCTGCAGCAAAGCCCCCGGCACATGGTGGAGCACAAGGACTGGGCATATCTGATGGACCCTGTCTGAGCCCACTGCTGGAAAGAGCAGGGTGAGCTGTCAGGCTCCTCCATCCAACACAGGGGAGTTCATGCTGTGGAGCAAAGGGACCTAGTGACAGAGCTGGGTGACCTAAGGCTCCACCAACTTGGCTTCAGCAGGGCACCCATGGCACCTCCTGAATGCAGACACTTGCCATGCGTCCCCAGACGAGGGCACTCCCAGACCAGCACATGAAGTGGGAACAGTTGCTCTCTGCAGCCTCCCAGCCCCAGAGTCTGGTTGGCCCTGGGGTGACCTGGGCATCCGCATTGCCCGTTGGTGCTCAGCGCTTGGGTCCCGACCTGCTGAGCTGCAGGAAAGCTCCTGCCCGGGGAGAAATCACACAGATCTGAACCAGTAAGTTCACATCTCTATAGCCTATTGGCCCTGCAGCCCTATCCGTGTGCACGTTCCAAACACATTATGCTCAGTCTCCAGCTTTTTGGGCTTCCATAGTCCCCACCCACACGCTGGTGGGCTTCCCAGTCAGGCCAAGCAGCTAAGGCCACCTGTGTCCTGACCTGCTGGCCCAGCACTGTGGGGAGAGATGCAGCAGGAACCAATGGCTGGGGTCACACCGCAGCTCGTACCTGTCAAACCACGAAGCCTTTTTGGGCTGAAGGATGGGATCCGTCAGGACAGCTCTGACGCTGCAGCTCCATGCCACTCGGGGGACCCACCTGGAGCTGCGGAGCCATCACGAAGGCACCTTGCACAGGGGCGGCTGGATCACAGGACCTCGCTCAGCCAGCCTGGGGTTCCACAGTCCCAGGTCTCTTGCCAGATACACAGGCACATGGCGAGCAGTGCTGGGGATGGCTGCAAGGGTTTGGGGTGTCTCTGGGCTGTGCCGGAGTGCTGCCAGGGCAGCTGCAGCGACAGGCAGGATGGAGAGCAGGCAGAGCAGGGTAGGCACAGGGCCAGGGCAGATCCAGGGGGTGGGCTGTAGCCGGAGGCATCCTTGCCTCCAATGTCTTCAAAGGAAAACAGGGATCTTCCTTTGTTCTGTCAGCCTGAAAAATATTAGAGAATTTAATATTAAAAAATATTATTTTTCCCCCGTCATTTCAGGAGCTGCTGTCTCCCTCGTGTTTGTTAGGTGCTACGTTTCCTATGTGGCAGCAAAAGTCCCATTAGCCCCCGCACAGCAATTTTCCATTCTCCAATACTTTTATAGGCTGTCAGCGAAGCTCTCTGAGAATTAGTAATAAGAAATACCCTCTTGCATAGTCCTAAACCTGCTGTTTCTAATAAAGAGCTATTTTCAGCTGCATTCCTCTCATTGCTTTGATCTGGTATCGGCAGAAGCTGAAAACAGCGTCAGCAGCATGGAGAGCAGCCAGGAATGAGCCTATCGACAATAGTGAGTCAGAGCTTTCACAAACCTCTGCACCAAATAACCTCCAGGCACAGCGGCCAGCATGAGAAACAGCGGCCGACCTCTGAGATGATGGGCGCTGCAGGGCCGGGCTGGCTGGCTGAGGACCCGTCACTGGCTCACCCATCTCCAGGCTGCGGAGGGTGCGTGGGACGCCTGTGAGCACAAGGTGGGACCCAGGTGTGTGCACACACCTGAGTGCTGCAGCAGTGACAGAGGGACCCAGCCAGGCATCCTGCAGGGGCTGGGGGCCTGCCGCTGGACTCAGCTCCGTCCTCCAACACAACCCCATCCTGCTCAATGCGTAACGCCTGGCCAGGCAGATCGGAGCAGGTTGTGATCCAGACACCTTCCACCCAGACCCTGAGCTGTGTATGGTGGGAGCAGGTCTCTGTTGGGGCATGCCAGGACCTCACCCCCGCAGTGAGCATTGCACCTTCTTGCTGTGGCTCGGCAGAGCCCCACACGCTGCTCACACCTCCGAGGTGAAGCAAAAAACCCCCTCTTACATCCACTTGGAAACTTCAGCTGCTAAAATGCCATCTTGAAATGTCACTAGCCTTTTGCCTTTTTCCACTCTGTACGAACATCTCTGTTTCATACAGAATGGAGACATCTCAGCTGCTTCAAGCACCCCTGGGCTGGGGTGAGTCCCCGCTGCTGGTGAGTAACTCGCCTGAATCACCCGTGGGGTTCCCAGCACAGTTGTCATGTCAAAAACTCAGAAAAGAACTGGTTTTCTTTTGATCTTTAAAGACCTGGCAGACTGTTACAAAAGCACCAGTTGTGCCCAGACGAGCCCAGCATCCAAAAACAAGGCAGCTGTGGGAGCCAGTTTAGTCCCACCATGCTGGGCCAGCACCTCCCAGCAAACAGCCCGGATCTTGACTGGTGCAGCATAGGCTGGACCGGCACGATGCGTGCTCTTTGCTTGATCTGGAGGAACTCAAGCTCAGGCTGTGGCTCCTTCCCAGAGTCTAATGGCACATGCAACAGGGCAGCTTTGACCAATGCTCCTGTTGAAGACCTCCTTGCAAATGCCCTGCCATCACACAATGACCTTCAGGAAAGGTGGGCAGGCTGAAGGCAAACAGGTCAGTCAAACAGGACTCCACACATGTAGTGTTTTGACTGTGACCTTGAGACACATCAGAGACTATGGAGCACAAAGGTAATGGTGACCAGACGCCACAGCGAATGATGGGAAGAGAGCAAGTCCGTGGCATGTCACCTCTGTTCACTCCTGAACGATGGCCCCAATCTCCTTGTCTTGCTGGCCAAACACTCCCGTCACCAAGGGCAGTCCAGGACTGTAGTGGGATGCTCAGAGTTGTGCGGTCTCCCCCTTCAGAAGTTTTCAAGGCCAGTCTGCAAAAGACCTGATCAACCTGGTCTAGCTTCAGGTTGCTGACCCTACTCTGAGCAGGAAGAGGTACCAGGTTGCTCCTAAGGCTTCCTTCCAACCCGAATTGTCCTATAACCTGCTGCGTGGGGACACGGCACTGCTTTTACTGAGCTTGCTGCCTGCAGCCGGTGTCCCGGCAGTAAGAACATGCCTGCCTTTTTGCAGAGCTGCAGTGCCGCACTGCTCCAAAACTCAGCTCACAGCACAAAGCCTGCATCTGCTGAACACCACCTGTGAGGAGACAGCTTGGCTTTACTCATCTCCAGGTGAACAATGCACAGATGCGTGCTCCCTGGTGCAGATGTAAGTTATTTTTTAGGGCTCATCCCGGGCTGCAGCTGTGATACGGGCCAGCTGCAAATGCTGAGACTTGTGTGTGGGTGCATGCACGGCCGAAGGAAACAGAGTGGTCCAGCTCTGAAAGAGCTCAGCACTCCAATACGGGGCATAATGAACCAAGTTTATGAGACCAGACCAACAGGATCAAGAAGTTAGGCTAGAAAAGAGAGTGAAGGAAGATGCAGACAACGGTGGGGAGAAAAGGAATAAGCTATTCCCTGGGGAACAGGACAAGAAATCACAACATGGAAAACTGTGACATGTCCTGGGGAAATTGTTAGTGGAGAAAATTGACCATTTTCTGGGAAAGAGCACGGTTTCCACACGCAGAAGTCTTGAAACAGAAGCAGAACTCACATCTTGGGCACTTGTCAAGGAGATCAATCGCCAGCGAGGTTTCTGTTCACCTGCTAGAAGAACGATGTGGCCGTCAGACCGCAGAGGAGGAAAAGCAGACACATGGTTTTGGCTCTGTGAGCTTTGGCAGAGCAGTCACAACTATAGATCAAATGCCTCAAAAAGCTTTAAGTTAAAAAAATAATTGGGATGGCAGGAGGGAAGGTCAGAGTAGAACATTTTGGTTGAGGATTTACAGATTGCAATGTTTCACCTCCTGTGTTTGCATCAAAACCTCAAGTCCTCTGAAGTTTGTCTGATTTTAGCATGGGGGAATTCTTCTGGCTGGCTTTTGGTTTGCTTTCTAAACACCTGAAAATTAAAAAGGCCATTTCATGTGACCCAAAATTTTCATCTTATCAAAAAGAGAAAGTGAAACAAATTAAGGAGAATCAGACTTTTGTTTCAGCTGAGCCTGAGAAATTTGTTGGCAGCAAACAGCGTGTGGGTAACACGCATCTTCCTTCAAGTAGCTCATCGGATTGTCTCTCCCCCCCTTTTTTTTTTAAAATTCAGCTCAATCTATTTAATATAGCACATGTCCTCACATCCTTATTAAGAGAGATTTTGCTAATGAGATGCACAAAGCACAGCTGCCTGCTTTGAAGCAGCACTGCTTTACCCAAAAGGCTCCCCAAGGCTGGCAGCATTGTCCCCTCTGCCCCCTCCACCAGATGCCTGGATGCTGGACACCAATTTCTCACCTGTTCCCAAATCTGGTTTAAATCTTGTGAGTCTAGCGACCCGGATTTGTCCCCCAGCACCGGAATCCACCATTCCCAGCCTGCAAAGCACAACGCTGCCCAACACCGGGGAGAGGGTTTCCCCTCACCTCTGTGGCTGCAGGCACAGCCTCACAAACACATCCTGGAGAGAATCACAGAGCAGGGCTCCTCAGAAGTACATTGCCCCAGTGCTGGTAGAGGGAATAGTAAATCTATCCAGCAGTTGCTGAAGAACCAGCTTTTTCCCACACGACAGCAACATGCAGACCAGCTGCGGGTGCAATTTTCTCCCAGGGAAACCCCAAGTTTCCCTAGTGCCTTTCCCAGATGCAGCTCAAGCAAGGCAGCGCTGGTTCTGTAACACAGAAAGAATAAGCACAGAAGCCAGTTTTCCACAATAAATTAGTAGTATTTAAAAAAAAAATCTCCAGTGCACAATCAGTATTCCCAGACAAGTAAAACCAAAAACCAAAAAACCAAACCTCCTCCTTCATGACAGAGGTCTTTATATATATACACTAGTATATACATAAATTTGCATTAGTATATATACTGTACACACAGATATCCACACATAGAGATGGATAAATAGAAAAAACCTTGGTGGCTTCAACTTTGGTTTGTATTCCTTATGCTTTGGTTCAAGAGCACCAAAACCACAGAGGGAAGCTCTGAAGATACTGATCTCACCATCGGCCCGCATGGGAGCCTGCCCCAGTCCTGTCCCCAAGGCACAGGCAGGGCCACGCAGGCAGCCATCGTGGCCAGGGCAGCTCCGGGCAGCACCTCGAGCTTTGCTTGATGCTGCGATCTGGGTGCTGGGAGCTCCCAGCGTGCCCTCGCCTGCCTGCTATGGCTCACTGTCAGCTGGGGGACGCAGCTCATAGCCGGAGAAGGCAGCTGCCCGCAGGACACTGGGGGGCAACTGGGGCAGCTGGCAGGGGCCGGGGAGGGGAACGCCTGGTGCTGCCTGCCCCAAGTTGCTCTGCTGCACCGCGCTGTCACCCGCCTGTGGCTCAGTCCCATGGGCATGCAGGGGCTGAAGAGCACGGATGAGCTGCCCTCCATCCTCCTCCTTGCTGGCTGGCAGCTTCACAGAGCCGAGTGGTACCCAGTGCCCTGCCAGGCCAAGGCTCTCCTGCAGGTTGTCCTGGCTGAAGCTCCTGCCCAGTGTGGGCAGAGGAAGACAGTTGCCTGCTCCCAGGGCTGGGCACTGGCATTCAGAATAAAGCTGGAGGTGCAGGGAGAGCCATGTCTCAGATGTCTGGTAGTCCCTGTCACCTGTGTAGCTGTCTCTGGTCAGTCCCACCAGCACTGGCAGCTCCAGCACATCCTCACCATCACGCACCCCCTCATCCTCCTCCAGCTGCAATGAGACCCGGGAGCCTAAGGCATCCCCCAGCTGGCTGTGGGTACAGGATGGGTCCCTTCCCCGATGGCAGTCTGGCCCAAACCCATTCGCACAGTAGCCACTTGTGTCCTGGGAAAGGCTTTCTCCGAGGAGCAGATGGACCGCAGGCATTGTCTGCTCCGCTGCAGGGGGCCTGTGGGAGGGGAGCATGGTCGGCAAGAGCAGGGCAAACGAGTCCTCCTTGAGTTCAAGGGTGGGCACCTTGATGGTCACACTCAGCTCCCTGTTCAGCGGAGTCTGCTGGAAAACAAGCAGCAAAGCAGTCAGCCTCAGCTTGCTGAAACCTCCGCCAGCCTGGGGGTGATGGACTGTGCGCACAGGGAAGGGAACGGTCCTGAACAGCCCGTCTGCCATGCTTACACCCGGGAGACACACAGGCAGGGCTCTGCTCACTACAGCATGGGGGCTCCGGTGCCTGGGGATGCTCACAGCAGCTACAAGGCTGCTGCTTTTCAAGCTACACCCCAGCTGTCAGAGGCTGATGGAAGAGCTCTCACCTCCTCAGAGATGCAAGCAACCTCCATGCAGACACCAAGAAGAACAGGAAAGCAAAGGGAACTTCATTAGCTTAGCAAGATTGGTTTTGTCCCCAGTACTCAAAGGGCTGCTCAGCCCAGACTGCTACCACCCCCAGCACTGGGAAACTGAGATGCAAGGGGGAACTGGGACCTGGGGAGAAAGGCTGCCCTGGGCACTGTTTCCACAGGGCTCAGTCCTGCTGACCCAGAACATGTTCTGGATCAGCTCAGCAGGGCTGCATCCCTGGGAGCCTCTCTGAGCCTCAGGGCTGCTTTTATCTCAATGGCAGAGCAGTGAGGGGCTGCATCTCAGCCAGGCCAGATTGTCCCAGGATAGCAGTACCATTGTTTGCTTCTCTTCCTCTCTTTCTCCCCTTTGCAGCCAAGCAAAAGCCAACTGCCTAAAGCAGGAGGCTCCAAAGGGAGTCGAGCTCACAGGCTACGTGCCGCCCGAGACACCCTCCTCCAGTGTGACACACGGCTGATTGATGCATCCCACTAGTATTTTCTTCCACGCAGCAAGGCCTGGGGGTATGGCGAGTCGGACAGCGAGGGAGGCACCTGGGCACTGAGGTGGGTTTGATGGTGCAAGAGGTGGAGGGAAGAAGATGCTGAGTCCCCTGCAAATGCAGGGGACCCTGGCTCTGCTGCAGCACATGCAGGGTGGAGGCTGGAAGAGGACTGTTCACTCACAAGTGTTCTTGGGAGGTGCAGCTCCGAGGGGCTGGGGAAGACGTGCAGCTGGACGAAGCAGAGCCCGGCCATGCTCAGCAGCAGGAAGACGCCACTCAGCACAGCAAGGATGACCCAGGGAAGGCCTGCCAGGAGGTCACAACAGGCTGAGCAGTGGAAGAACCGCAGCTGGTATCCTCCCCAGCCCGCCCTATGCCAGCACTTCCCCAGAGCCCCTGCAGCAGGCTGGGACATTCAAGGAGGAGAGGCAGCACAAGCCCAAGGCAGGTGACGAGAGAGCATCTCCCCAAGAAAGGTCCCCACAGGGCATTACTGGGCCACCAACACTGACCGGAATGGCTGGGAGATGAGTGACCCACACCTCCACACACGTCTGTGCTGCAAGCAGGACCTGAGATGCAACCACAGTGGCCAAGCCGGCAAGAGAGCTCCCACCTGTGGGACCTGCTGGTGTCACCATGCACTGCTCAGCCTCCCGGCTCTGCTCCTTGGCCATGCCTGCGGCCACCGTCCGGACACAGTACCGCATGCTGGGCTTCAGGTACCTGAAGGTGCACGGTGCATCCTTCCCGCTCTGTTTGCAGGGCACCTGGAAGCAGAGCAGATGTGTGGCCAAGGCAGATGGAGGTGGGATCTGTGCACTGCTCCACTCCCCGGTGCAGCCTTGACACCCCCCTTGCCCCTTGGTGTGGAGCACGGACCCTTCCTCCCTGCTCTCCAGCACCTCCAGTGCTTGTTTCTTCCCAGGAGATGTTCAGGTACGAGAGCATCTTGTTGAACACCTACTGCACGCTTTCATCTGAACAGAAATTGTTACAGGTTTCTCATGTTCACGCAATCTAGAAGAGGAAAGGGGTCTCCTGCCACCCCCAGGCTGCAAGCCCCAAATTGGGAGTGCAAAGCATCTCATGCCCGCTTGCACTGCTGGGTGTGGGCAGGGCTGGGGCAACTCTACAGGCACAGGCACTACGACACCATTCCAACTGGACACAGTCATCTTTGCTACACCAGGAAGGCTTTTGCAAGTCCTGTGCACTCCGAGCCTTGCCCACCCTCCCACGTACTTGCTGGATGAGCACGTCCCCTTCGTATAGACTCAGCCAGTACCACAGCTTCAGCAGCACTTTGTCGACTGGCTCGTAAGAACCAGTTTTGCTTCGGTAGGGAGTGAGCGGCATGATGATGTTAACGCTGAGATTGTGACCCTGGAACACCCAGGACAACTTGGGAGGACCCACAATTGCTGTAGGGAAGCAGGGGAAAAAAAAAAAAAAAAGAGGAGGAAAATTAAGTCCTTGAAAACAGAAGGCAGGCATCTCATTTCTCCAGAAATTATGTTTTTCTGTTGGACATCCCACTCCTAGTGCACAGAAACTTCCTCAGGTCTAGCCTGATGGCACTATGTGCTGTGAAACCAGCTCTAGAAACGGCAGCCACCATGGCTTTATGACAGGCAGCTTCTGCCTCCTCCGGTCACATCGACACAGGCCAGGACAGACCTGCCAGCACGTCCGGCTCCCCACTGCTGGTGCATCTATTTTCATGCTCATTGGATGCAGAGGGAATGGAAAGGGGAACCCAAATAGCTGACATACATCCCATTTTAGCTGCTCGCACATTCAGTTCATTGCAACAACCCCCTGCGAGGTGAGTTAGAGGAAGGTCCTGCAATTTTTCCTTCCTCCAAAAGACAGCTAGGCTTTTTGGACAGGACAACTAGTCTGTGACTGAGAAGAGGCACGTGCCCGCACCTTGCAAACATGGCAGTCAGGGCAAAGGCAGTGCTGGAGGGGACTACTCCTGCCTTCACCACCCTGTGCCAGCTTTACCTTGCTGGAACAAGAATGCCCTCAGCCAGCATCTCCCAAACCCATGCCAGGGATGAACAGGCGATGCTTTTAAAAGGCGAGCCTGGAGGGGCATCCTCTTTCCTACCCCATCTTGCTGCGTTCTTCAGAGACCCACATTTTCACAGCGCCTTGGTGGCCTGGGGCCTCCTATCCATGGTCCTCACCTCGCTGTGTCTCCTCCTCTGTCCCCTTGCTCTTCACCCAGCCCTTCTACAGCAGCTCTGCTCCCATCCCTTTCCTCTGGTTGGGGCTCATGGCACTTTTCCCACCAGTATCTTCATATGATTTACCACCGTATCCCACCAGACCTCTCGAAGGCCCCCCTCCCCATCGGCCCCCCGGGAAGAGCAGGAGCCCAGCTGAAGGATCTCCCTGGTCCTTACTGTCTCTGTATGGCTGCAGCTCGCTGGAATAGGCCCACTTGGACAGCTTGCCTCCGGCCACCGTTCTCACCCTTGCCCAGTAGATATCGTGGATCTCATCAAAATACAGCTCACATGCCCAGGAGGAGCCGGTGCTGTTCCCCCCGCAGGCATCTGCCTTGGTCCAGTGGGAGGTTCTGCCCATGGAGAAAATGCAGGAATTTCTCCTTTTCGGCACCTTCCTAGCCCAAAAGGAAGGCTGCCTAGCCATTGCCATCCTGTCCGAGTGGAAGGTGTGGGAGAGCACAGATATTGGCCAACAGCATCCTGGGCTGCATTAGGAAGAGCATTGCCAGTAAGGCAAGTGCCCTCTCATCGGCACTGGTGGGGCGGCACCTGGAGTGCTGCACCCTGACCTGTGCTCTCTCCTACAAGAAAAAATACCTCCATGCCAAAGAGCACGCAGCGAAAGGCCAAAAAGATGACCAAAGGGTTGAGGCATCTGTGGTATGAGGGAGGCTGAGTGAGTGGGGACTGCCTGGCCTCAAAAGATACTGCCAGGCAATAATCCTCTGGCTACCAGGGGTCCCCGACAGCCCTCTGCCTAGGTGTAGGGGGGGGTGAACCACCTCTGCCTGCTCCCCCCCGCCACCCCACCTACCGTCTCCTCCACTCCACCTGGTACACAGCACCGCTGGGCGAGCCAGGGTCTGGCTCCCATTGCAAACGGACGTGGAAGTTTTGTGCCTCCAGCCTCACGTCCTGCGGAGGCAACGGCGTGCCTGGGGAAGGGGGGAAGCACAGGGGTGTCAGGCAGCTTCGCTCTGCTTTGTGGGGACCGGCTCCTTGGCTGCTCACCGCCTGCCCACGCTGTGTGGGTCTCCCCAGTTTGCACAGGCATTGTGAGGCCTCCCCCCACCCTACAACCCCCGGAGTCGGTCCTGCATAGGCAAACACTAACTCCCTGCCAGGCTCAGCAAGTGCTGCCTGCCAGTGCAGCACTCAGCATCCATGGCTCACAAATCTCTTTGCGTGCCCTGGAGCATCCTATCTGCGGCCCTGCAAAAGGCACGGACACCCTGACGTGGTTGCTGGTGACTTTCTTTCCCGTCACACTTTGAAGACCGGTCAGTCCCCTCCTCCCTGCAGGTACCTTCTGTAGGTCTGAGAGTTGTCCCCACGCTTCTTCCCCCACTGCAGCCAGGGTCACCTCCCAATCCGCTGCAGTAACTCTAGAGCTGGACTTACCCAGGAGTAGGGTGCAACTGGCCAAGGGCAGAAGCAGGCTCAGGGCAGGGCTCATCCCGCCGCACCCTGTCCATCTGCCCCTAGCTCTGCGCTGCCACGCTGGGTGCCATGGCAAGAGGGAGAGTGTGCTGGAGCTGTTCTGCCACCCACAAACACGACGGACAGCCGGAACCTGGGATAAGAGAAAATATTTTTTTCCCGACGCTGTGACAGCTGCTGCAGGCATCCCTCGCGCACAGAGGTTGCGTGCCCAGCCATGGTGCCTGCTGCAGAGCGGCAGGGGGTCTCCTGCTGCCCCCAGGGATGGGATGAAGCAGCACCAAGGCAGGTGCCCTCAGGGCTGTGGTGGCAAGCGGGCCCACAGGGACGGCAGGCAGCTGCCACGCTCTGCCACGGCACTGTGCATGTGCCGCAGCGACCTTCTGCTGCACCCACTTCTAGCTGGTTCCCCGTGGCTTTGGTCCCTCCCTGAAGGCAGCAAGATACCACGCTGCCGGTGTCACGGGAATGTGGGTCTGAGAAAGCTCCTGGCCTGATGCTCACGCCGCTCTGGCGGTGACTCAGCCCTGCTCTGGGTGTGACTCACACTGGCAGAACCGGTGATACTGCTGCCAGACACCCCCAGCCCTCCCACAGCCTCCGTGGGACAGAGAGGGCCAGGTGAAATGGGGACCCTAAGGCACTCCCTTGGGGTGCCATGCCCTGAGTAGAGACCTCAGTTCACATGAGCCACGGCAAGGCTGGTCCTGCAGGGCACCTGCGTGGCCGCCCTGCACAGCCCCGGGGGGACGCTGGGACAGCACCGCAGCACCTGACGGCCCTGGTTCCTCCTCCCTCCCTCCGAAACCTGGACAGTAGCTCCTTACCTTGGCCTTGCACCAGCACTCGGCTCCCAGAGAATTTTTTTCCGTCCTCTTGCTGGCTATGGAGGTAACCTCGCTCTCCGAGGAGAGACATGCAAAGGCTTTGAGGCCACCAACGCCGACCGCCTGATCATGGGGACACATCTCTTGGCGAAGGTGGGGAGCCTGGAGGGCTGGGACCATCTCCCTGGCTGCACTGGACATCTATAGGGCTAGCTGACTCCCACCCACTGCCTCTTGCCGTTTTGTACCGACTCTGCATTGACGTCATGAGCGCAGCCACCATGGCAGGTGCGTATAAAACGCTTTCTCCATGTTTTCCGTCCCTCGCAAGCATTCAGAGCTGGAAACAAGGAGGAGCAGCCAGCAAGCGGGGGTGGGCAGCTGCAATGGGCAAGGGCTCTGAGCCCTGAGATGAGGCCGTAGAAATCCAGAGCCGAAGCGCGGGAAGGGCCAGTGCATTTACGGCTTCCCCCTGCCCTGAAGCTAGTGCGAGCCCTCCCAGCTTTGCAGCAGGTCCCCTGCGAAGGGGGCAGGCGTTTCTCCTTGGAGAGAGAAGGGGCCCCTCGGACCGTTCCCAGGACTTGTGGGGGTGCAGAGCAGCAAGCGAGCTCTGCCCGGAGACCCGCGGACCCGGCTGCCTGTGCAGGCAGGGACAGGGCTGCTCCTGTCACCGGAGGCAGCACGCCGGGGCCGGCGCTTTTGCAGCGACAGGGGCGGCCGCAGGATGGTCCCTGCCAGCCTCCTGCTGACCCCAGACACCCCGTCCCTGTCCGCCTTGGCCAGAGGGAAAACCCCGGCACCCTCCCCGCGTTGCGATCTCAGTAAAAACAGAGTTTAGCGGCCACCCCGCCGGCCGAGACGGCCGAGGCCAAAGCCCCTCTCCCGCACGCACCCCCNTGGGATCTGACCTGGCCCTGCCGGTTCGTGCCTTTTTTCCCGGGTCAGGGCTTGTTGGGGTTGTTTTTCTTGCTTGCTTCCTTGTTGATGGGTGTCTCGTTTTGCTGCAGGCTGGCAGCCCTGGCCCGGCTCAGCAGTGCCCTCTGTGAGCGAGTGGCGAGACGCAGCCTGGCCCCAGCACCCTGGCTGCAGCCAGCCTTAGCACCCAGCACCCACCTTCCCCCTTGCAGGGACCTTTGGCGGCTTGGGGACAGAAGACAGCAGCAGAAGGATCGGGCCAGGACCAGGGGTGACACATGGCGGGACAGACGCAAGCCAGGCCGTCCCCAGCAGCGGTCGAGTGCCACCCTTGGGGCAGACACCAGCATCTTCACTGCTGTCCCGGCACGGTGCCCGCAGCGGCAGCGTTCGGTGGAGATGGGGCCGGTGCCTGGCGGGACGGCAGCCCCGCAGTCCGCAGGGCAACAGCTGTGGGGAATAAGGGCATGCAGCTGGCAGCAAACCGGACAGACTTTAATACCACCCTCACTGAGAACATCTCACACTGGTTGCCGGCCCCAGAAACAGCCAGCTGCCCACGTTTGTGCCTGTGTCCACTGGCAGGGGCAGAGAGGCCGGGCAGGTCGGGAGAGGGGATGGCAGGGACACCAATTAGGCTGGGTGATCCCCTGGGACAGACGGGGAAGAACACACAGGCAGGAGATGATTTAGATGTCTCAGCACATGGAGAGGAGCATTTAAAGAGCTCTTCCAGTGCTGTCAAAAACTCAGAAGAGCAAAACCTCCTTCTCCCTTGCCTGCCAGCTCTGCACTGGGCAGAGTCCAGCACGTTCCACCCAACAAAGCACCACTGGTGAGACGAGCGTAAGGCTGCCTCCAGCACCCTCAGTCCCTTTCCGGTTAGAGGGTGGGGGAAAACCTGTGGCAGCCCAGGGAGGCTGCAGCGGCCGGCAAGCCTGCGGTGCACCAGGTACAGTCCCAGCCCCGTGGCCTGGGTGAGGCCAAGGAGGATGGATGCACCCAGGGAGCCCCGAGGGTGGTGCTGGGCCATCATCCCCAAGCAGTCTGGCAGCACCTCCTCTCCCCAGCCTTCATTTAGCAACTTCAAAGCAGCAAGGGCTACAGCCAGCCATCTCCATGCCCAGAAGACAGGTGCCGCCTGCAGGTGCAGGATGCGGGCAGCATGCTGGCACCAGGGCTCCCGAGGGGCCACGGGAAGGGCAGGTCTCTCCTCTGGCAGAGGGTGCTGCAGGGAAGAGATGGCTCCAGCAGCAACAGCCTGGCTTCCCCAGGCGCTCGGCCGCTCACAGGAGGACACAAGGGGGGGTGAGGATGGAGCAGGTAGTGCCGGGACGGGATCAGGCATCAGTGCCTGCCGCTGCCTTGCTGGGTACCACCATCTCTGTCTCTGTCGCTGCAGTGCCAGGAGCCCAGGCTAAGCTTTCCCAGGTAAAACCCATCCTCCGAAGGCCTTCTCCAGATACCGAGCTACCGCCAGCGTCAGGTGGTCGTTGTAGGAGGCTGCCACCAGCTGGATGCCCAGCGGGAGGCCCTCGCTGCTCAGGCCCAGCGGGCACTGTGTCACCGGCAAGCCCAGGACGTTGAAGATAGCTGGAAAAGAGAAGGTTGCACCAGAACACGCACAGCAACTGGGATAAATCACTGCTTGGCTCTCCCACCCCTGGTAGGTAGCTGCTGCCATGCATGGTGCCAGGCTCCTGTGAGCTCTTCGCCAGCGTGGTGCAGTCAAGGCAGATGGTGCAGAGACATGATGACAAGGGGACATCACTGGCCAGGGGTTCCCAGTGCCCACATCACATATGCAAATTGCAGCCATGAGCGATGACACACTTATGTGGCACTTGCTGTGCCAAGATCTGCTTGGGGACATTCCTGCCCCAGGCACCATCCCTCCATTAGTCCAAAGGCAGATAGCATTGTAACACAGCACTGGCATCAAGGAGCTCAAGCTACATAGAACCCCAAACTGTACTTGAAGAGACACAGCAGCTCTCGGGTGTCTGCTAAACCACAGTACCAGCTGTAACAGTGTGAGAGCATCCCTCTGGGGCAGAGTGCTTCCCCCCGCCCAACCCGTCCCCGAGATCAAACCTGCCCCGCTGCAGACAGTGGGTATAAATGCCACAGTTTCAAAGCATTGACCGTAATCCTTGCCCCATGTTCTGGAGCAGAGAGACACCCCTCTGCACTGCAAAGCCCACTATCAGTGAGGGAAATACCCTGGCTCCCAGCCTGCACGGCTGCAGCGGGTGAGGGCATGCCTGCGACCCCCGCCTGTACCCCAGCAAAGGAGTCAGAGCTGCTCACCTGTGTAGGCAAAGTTGAAGGGCATGCATATGGGGGAGTTGTGCCTGGGAGCTATGGTGGGGTGGGAGGGGTAGAGCAGCACCCCGTCCGGCCCCAGCAGGGCCTCCATCTCCTCCTGCAGGCTCTTCCCCATGCTCACCAGCTTGGCATTCCCACCAGGGTTGAGTTTCATCAACTTCTCCGTCAGTCCCAGGCCTGCAGCACAAGGGCACAAACAGGAATAGAGAGTGAGCAGAGGACTGGGGGTTAAGCAGGCTTGAAAGTGTATTGCCCAGCCACACGCAGCATCCCCCAGCTCCTAGCAGGGCCCCCCCAAGTCCCTGTCCCTGCCAGCATGTTGGCCCCCAGAGCGGATTTCCCCCTGCATGTGGCACAACTTTGCAGCCAGCATCTCCCCAGCTTTGCCAAGGGAAAGGCTTTCAGCCTGCCCATTGCTTCAAGTTTTTCCAGCTACTGGGATTGAGCAGAGCTGGCACAGCAACCTCAGCACTCCTTAGACAGCAGCACAACAGCGCTAATTAGGGTTCTCTGGTATCCGCTGCTAAGAAATGAGATCAGTGCAGACTGCTGACCGGCTCCCTCTGAGCCCCAGCAGTTCTGAATCTGCTCAGTGCAAACTCCAGAGTCCTGTCGCAGGGCACTGGAAGGGCCCTCTTAAATTAACAACTTGCCCACCCCACCACCGCCTCCGCATGCCCCGGGGCTCCTCCTTGCCCTTACCGATAGCTGGGAGAGTGTGGGAAGACATCCCCACGAGCCACTTAATCAGCTCCCACAGTGGCCACACCGGCTTCCCGTGATCGCCCAGCAGGTCCGTGAACAGCTGGGCCTCCTGTAACACACACACGCTCCCTCCATCAGCACTGTCAGCTAGCGCGCGGTGGGGAAGAACAGGCTGACAAACGACAGCAAAATCTCCGGCTGTCCAATTATCCCACTGCAAGCTGTTCCCATTTTCAGACAAGAGATGCCTGTCAGGAGCGTTACACAGCTCTAGCACTAATTCAGCGTGGCAGCAGGAGCCTCTCTCCCTGCCAGACACAGCTCTTGCTCTGCAGAGGGAGAGCCCCACAAAGCAGCACCTTTCAGTACCCCTCCTCTGACATGATGCAAGGGATGATGCTCCAGATGATGTGCCCTGGGGGCATTTACTGCTGTTACATGGCTGTGGGATCAGGACAAAAGAGGCAGAGGGGGACAGGCATGCCCTCCTTAGCAAAATGGGGTTGGTTTATTTTTCACTGCTGCCTGCATGGCAGAATACATGAAGTATAATAATCCTGAGAGTTTATTTTTGCTACAAAATACTTCCATGCGTGCACAGAGCATGGCACCGTGGCTACAATTCAAGGAAAAAAATAACACGTGCAGGCCTGCTGCTGAAAAGTTGCTAATCTATCGCCTCAGTCCTGGCATGCTAGCAGGCATTAATCCCAACCTACAATGTCAGGAGACACAGCACAGAGGTAAGAGCGAGGCAGGACGCTACCTGCTTGGCTGACTTACCAACTTGCACAGAAAAGGTCAACGTGCTAAAACAGCCTCACCCTCCTTAAACCATGTTGCTCCTCTGCTGGGAGCCACATCATCATCTCATGGGAAAGCAAGGGAGAAGGGGCTGCGTAGCTTTGAAAAGAGATGAAAGGAGGACTGGGGGGACAAACAGAGCAAAGAAAGCCCCCAGGCAAGTCTGGGAAGCCTACAGCTCTCCATGGCTGGTCCCAAACAGCCGATTCTTCCCTGCTGCCACCAAATTTGTGCCTTTGCCAGCTCACTCTGACACACCTGCCCATCGCTGTCCTTGGACGACATCATGGCTGACCAGATCTGGAAAGAATACTTCATCTTGTGGATTGCCACGTGCCGAACTTGGACCCCCAGCTCAGTTTCGAGGTGCTCCACCACCTAAAGGGAAAGAGCGGGAAGGGTTTGTTTCCGCAAGGATGCGATGTGCTGCGGTCAGCCCATGGAAACTTGGGACAGGAGACTGCCCAGGAGCAGCTTCTCTTTGTTGCCGCACTGGCGATCCTGCAGCTCCTGCCCGCTCCCCTCCACCCTGAGCAGCAGGACCTCCTCCATCCGATAAAAATCTTGCAGCTCCCCAAACAGCCCTCCATGCCACCCCCAGCCAAGATCCAGAAAAGCACATGGAGCAGCACTGAAAAACGAAAAAGTTCCCTTGCATGACTAAATGCCAGGCAGCAACCCTGGGAAGAATGCAAACGCACAGCCATCTCATCACCATGCAATCTGCCCCCATAAGGTCTCTGTAACATGGACAACAGACGTTAAGAAAGCAAAATACAGCTATTGCAATGGAAATCGGGCCAAAAATGTTGGACGTGCCGGTGCACTCCAACACACGGGTGCTGCTGGCAAAGGCATGTGCAGCTGCTCGCAAGGCTTTCCCCTTGTTTCTTCTTTATCGAAGAAGAAGAAGATGATCTTTCTACTTTTTTTCAACTGGAAGCACAGGACTGGGACTTGAGGCTGCCACTGCAGCCGGCAGCCCCCCATCCTGCCAGCCCCTGCAGGAGCCATGCACAGAGCAGCTCACCTCATCTCCAACCGACTCCTCGGACTGGTCTCCCCAGGTTTTATCTCCAGGCTCACCCCAGTGAGAGCCAACTTCCATTCCTTCCTACCTTCTTTTGGGCCTGTAAGATCTCCTTGTCCACAGGTGACACAAAAATGGACCCGCCATCATGATCCATGCAGTGAAATTTTATTTTCTCCAGCGACACCTTTTCATTCAGCTTCAGCCTGGGAAAGGAACGGCACTTTGTTCACAAATCCACCCCTGGCTCCTCCCCAGCTGCGAGAGCTGCTCACACACTTGTTAATGCTTCCTCAAGACACCTGATATGTCCTTAGGACACCCTGCTCTACCCATCAGGGTGGGAAGGAGAGTCCCTGAAGACACACAGACACTTGCTGCCCACAACCCACCCAGCTGCTCGCCCACCCTCTTAGTCCCAGCCAGTTCTGCATAACTGTTGCTGTTAGGAAAATCCTCACCTCTCATGATGCACCTTGTAATTACAGACCCTGGCCATGGCCAAGGTTGGGATCGCACCGCAAGAGCCACGGAGAAACAAAAGTGGTAATGGAGAAAGCAACCCTGTGTGGGCTGCAGCGAAGATGCAGGACCTGCCCAGTCCATCCCATCTCCGCTCTGCTCCTTACTGGTACATACACATAAAAGGCCGCTTGGTGGCATGGATGTATGAAGAGACCAAATCAGGCCACAATGCGGGATGGAAAACTCATTATTCAGCAACAGAAAAAAGCAGATGTAAAACCCAAAAGAAAGGCCAGCCCCCAAGACGGAAGGACCGTGTTGGACAGCGCTGGCTGGAGCAGTTCATAGGCAAAGTCTTGCTGCGAGGAGGACCCGGCTGACCGTGGCTGCCCGTTCCCCAGAGCTGCTCAGACAGCAGGCATGGGGGTGGTGGGATGGACAGCCCTGGCTGCAAGGGTCCTGCTGAAGCTGGGGGTGGAGGAACGAAGCCAGGCACAAGCGATCTGGGCAGTGCAGACCAGGTCTTGTATACCAAACAGGACTGACCTGCTGTGCTGGCCAGAAAGTAGCTAGATCAATTCCGCAGCTTGAAGCAGTAGGAGCAACTTACTTGTTAACTCCAGGACCGGCCATGACCCTCAGCATAGGCTCCAGGTCCTCCGCATAGCGGCACATGGGCCCCGTGCACAGGAAGCTGGTCCGCACTCCTCGAGCGTTTGGGAACTGGCCATCGTTGGGCACCACCCCTGTGAGCAGAGGGAGATGCTGGGTACCACCCTGTGAGCATCTGCGAGCATCACCTACAGCCGGGGCAAGCTGTGCAAGAGGGCGGCCCCCGGGTGCAGGGGGAAGCCGTCACCCAGGGATTGCACACATCGGCAGTGCTTGCACACATCGGCAGTGCTTGCAAGTTGATGGCAAGGTGCACGGGGTGGGCAAAGGAGAAGCACCCGGCTGGGACACCAGCTGCCAGGGAAACACCCCAGCAGCAAATCCTGACCTTGGGAAAACATCCCACGCTGAGGATGCAATACCAGGGGTAACACACCTCCCACCTTCCACGTGCTTGGCGTTCTGCCACCAAACGGCTTCCCACTGCCAAAGCCAGGTTGTGCTCATGCAGTGGGCTTGTCCCATGCAAGAAGTTGCCTGTCCCCTTACAGCAATTCCACCAGAGATAAGCACAGGAGTGTCCTGAACAGGTTTCCTCCCACACCTCGCATTCCACTGCCTGGCATTTCTGCTGGGAAAGAGAGGAGATCCTCACGCCCACTTTACCTGTCGTGGGTTTATGGCCAAAGACTCCATTGAAGAAGGCAGGCATGCGGATGCTGCCACCGATGTCGGAGCCCACACCTATGACTGAGCAGGCAGCTGCCAGGACACTGCCCTCCCCACCTGCATCGGAGAAAAATACAGGAAAAAACCTCACAGGCTTAGAGCACAAATCGTCCAAAGCAGAGGCATCTCACGGTGGCCGCTTCCCTTTGCGTGCAGGTGGGGTGGGAGCTGCCCCGGCTTTAGTCACGTCTGGGGGACAGCTGGGGAACGTGGGCCAAAGTGCTACACCAGCACTGCTGCTTGCACGTGGAGTAAGACAGAGTGAGCTGAAGCGATGCTGGGTGTAACATTCAGAAAGCGCAAAGCAGTTGGACCTCCAAATGCCCTACTGCGCCGCCCAGGAGAGAGAGAGGCCCATGAGCTCTGCAGCAGCCCAGCAACAAGTTAAAGCAGCGTGCAGAGGACTTAGGAACTCTTTCCTTGCTGCATTTTAACCTGCTTCTGCAGGACCGTGCTGAGGTGCTGGGGCTCACCTGAGCTGCCACCTGCGATCCTCTGCAGGTCATAGGGGTTGTTGGTCCGGCCGTAGACCCTGTTGCTGGACTCGTACCACATGCACAGCTCGCTGCAGTTGGTCATGCCCAACGGGATGGCACCGGCCTGCTTCAGCCGGGACACGACTGTGGCGTCTGATGTGGCGATCACGTTGCGGCGGTTCACCAAGCCGGACGTGTTGGGCATCCCTGTAGTGCCGGGGCCGACAGACGGAGGGAGGTGTCAGGGCCAGCTCCCCCGAGATCGCCCTGGGGGGCAGCAGGCTGCCAGGAGCAGGTCCTCAGCAAGGGGCTGCTCCTCTGAGGCACCGCGACGCCCACCGCCTGCGGTTGCTAAAAGTGAAGACAGGCACACGAGCCCAGGCAGAGGGGGATGCAGGCCAGGGAAAGGGAAACTGCTCCCCCCCAAGCGCCCTGCCACGGCCGCCCACCGCCCTGGGGAGCATGTGGCGAGTCGCGGCCCGTGGGGAAAAGCAGGGGCGAACGCACCGTGCAGAGAAAAGGCCTCCTTGACAGTGACGGGAACGCCCAGCAAGGGGAACTTCTCCTCCAGGGAGTCATCACCGGGGCCCTCCGAGAGCAGCTGATCTACCTGCTGGGCTTCCTGCAGGGCCTCCTCGAACCTGCGAGCAAGCAACCGGCGGGGATGGCTCTGCCGCTCCTCTCCAGCCCCCAGACGGAGCAGGAACCTCTGCAGGGCGGGCAGGTGCCAAGCGTGTGACAGGCGACCCTTCCCCAGCTCTTCCCGCAGTCTCCCCAAGAACCGCTGGCTTCTGCCCCCGGCCAGACCGCTGCCCGCCCGCTGTGCCCCCCCCCGANCGCTGTCCCCCCCGCCCCCCCGATGCAGCACCCTGGCCTGGGAAGGCAGGGGCCCGGAGGAAGGCTGCGGCAGCGAGCCGACCCTCCCCGACCCTCCCCTCCCCTCCCCGGCTTACCTGTCCTTAACGACGGCGTTGATGAGGGGATTGACCTCCCTGATCCTCTCCACGTACGCCTCAACCACCTCGAGGCACGTCACCTAAACCACCAAACACGGCAG
>VXBL01002122.1:2703799-2721332 GCA_013400195.1 Aramus guarauna | reverse complement strand
GGACACAGGGCACGGGCTGCCCGGCTCTGCCGAGTGAAGCCTAAATTCTTGCTCCCAGGTGCGTGTGGGAGGGGCTGCACCCCCTTTCCTCGCAGCCCCGGCGGGGCTGGCTCTGCCTGGTTGCAGCAGAGCTCCACACAGCCCCGGCCCTGCCTCTCGGGGTGCGTGCAGGGCCACTGCAGGGAGAGGAGCCCTGCCAAGTTTGTGCAGGGAGATGCGGGAAACAACGTGTTTCCAACAGGTAAATCATCCCTGGTGGAAGAGGAGGGACCAGAGCTCTGCCGGGACAGCCCACAAGGACAGAGCAGGGCTCCTGGAGAAGCTGCCTCCCACCCCAAATGGAGACAGCGGAGAAACGCAGAGTGTATTTAAAATGCAAAGCCCCAAACCAGTGCAGTCTCACAATAGCAGGCGACTGGGGCTGGGGCTGCAGCTCCCGCGCTGCCAGAGCTCTCCAGGACTCTAAGCAGTAACCAAATACCCATCTGCACCTGGACCCCAGGGAGCTCTAGAGTGGTGATGAGGGGCAGGGACAAGGCAGGGGACAGCTCTGGCGTCCTGGGACACAGATACGGCCACCCACAGCTCTGCCCAGCCACCTTCTTACCAGCAAAGACCTGTACAGCCACGGCTGGTGGGAAATCTGATGTGTTGTCCTTGTCCTGACATCCACCCCACCACCACAGGCTCTTTAGGGTCAACACAGCGGCTGAGCGGCAGCAGGCAGGACATGGCCATGAAGGAAGAGGGATGGCCGGGGGGGCTCGCATACATTGCTCCTCCATCTCATTGCCAGAGTCCTCATCCCAGTTGCCGGCAGTGAGGCAAGACTCAGACTTGAACAGCACAGTGGAGCTGGACTATTGCACATCAACAAGGTGGTAGTGGAGCTGCCGGTTGCCAGCGCCGATGGGGCAGGAGAGCAGCCTCCCTCCAGTTGCACGAGCTCACCCGTGGCCACAACAGCATCATGGCTTTGCAAGAACCCACAAGAGGAGCTGAGTGTTCAAAGCCTTGTAACTTTATTCAAGCAGACAGCAGGTAATCCAGAAACAGAGTTTAGTACCCCACAACAGTCAGATGCCTGCACTGAGCAAGGCATCCCAACATCCCAGTAGGTCACGGTTGTGCTGCCTAGCCAAGAGACAGGCTTTCTCTTTCCCTGCTGGCTATAGAGCGCATGATTAAGTCTGACATCAAGATGCATGCAAACACTACAGTGAGGACTCCCAGACAGCAGCTCTTAAATGCCATCCAGAGAAGTGTCACTAGGGAACAGTAACACAGACAGGGCTGTACACATGCCTTGGAGACAGCAGGGTCGTTAAGGAAGAGCAAGGAGTTGCACAAGCCTGGACATCAGGCTTCTAGAGAAACAGATGAAAATCCAACCCTCCAAGTTAGCGAGCAGTGAGCTCAGTAACTAGGCTGGGGGCTTGTCCTTGCCTGTTCCTTGTGGAGGCCCAGGTCTGCTCCAGCTGAACAATGCTCTTTCTCTCAAGGACTATTGCTGAGGCTCAGGTCACTCGCTTGGTTTAGGTTTAAATGCCAGATCAAACTGTTTGCAGAGTACAGCTTTCTGGGAACAAGCAGCACAGTTTGGCAGGTGCCACACAGCATCAGTGCTCAGCTTCAGGTCAGGGAGCAGAGGGGCACCATGAGAAAGGTGCCATTGATTTCTGTCTGTCCACGTAACACCCAGGAGGTGAGACTGGAGCTTCCAGCAAGACCTGGGGAGCAAGCAGCTTCCCATGCATGCACACCAGCATCACCCAGTTCCAAAGCAGGCCAACCTCTTTACTACTACACACACCAATCTAGAGCGGTGACCAGAGCCCTCCAGACAGCACTCAACCCCAAGCCCTACATTCACCTTTAATCCCCCAAGTCTTCGTAACTGATTTGAAGTAAGTTTACTAAATCACAGAGCACACAGTCTAACCTAGCCTAGCCTAGTTTCCACTAAACATTCAAACACCAGTCGCATGACTGGAGGCAGGAAGCCACTTCAAGACAGCACAGCGATTTGAAACAGTTCAGCCTACAGAGAAGGTAGAGTCTAGGAAGTACATAACAGACTGAAATTTGTATTTGCACCGCCACAGGAGAGTGAAAAAATAGGACTGCAGGAAATTGATCCATGTTAGATACTAACCATCAAGCTTCGCAGATGACATTGCATGATAAGCATAGAACAATTATGGGAAACACTGTCCCCGATAATTACATACACCCATAGTGCAACATATGGAGGTCACTGCCTCCGATATAACACTGTGGTAGGCAAAAACTACCTTGTTCTTTACACATTATGGGAGACACTGCCCCCGATAATGTCAGTTAGGTTTCATGATACATAAAGTACTGGAAGTTTGCAGGAAGCTGCCATTTAAAGATTGGGCCAATGCCTCATCTGAGGTACAAGAAGTTTGCGTGTGTTGCCGTGGGTGGAGCTAGGGCTACACAGCGAGCCCCTCCACCGGGGCGGGAAGGAAGCTGTGCTCGCCACGCGAGTACACGGCATCCAGAAAGGGGGGTGAAGAGGGAGTCTGAAGCCCAGAGGGGCACGGACACCGCAGGGAAGCCGAATTTCTAGTATTTGAGTTTTCACCCAGGTTTTCAGCATTTCAAGGATCATTTTGGAGGGCAACCCAGAGACTTGCTACCAGGTTTACACCTTCAAGTTTCTTCCAGAGGGGTGTTTTTGCCACAGAAAGCTTAACTGCTAGTTTTCAAAAGGGTTTTGTGTGGGGTTTTTTTGTTTGTTTTGTTGTTGTTTTTTTTTTTTTTTTAAAGGGGCCTGTTTAGATTATTTTAAATGCAAAGTTCCAGTATCATGTTTGATTGTAATAGCAGATGCTGCTTTATTCAAAAACGACAGTATAACTGTCATAATTATGGAAGGCACTGCTTCCGATAATTATCTTCTATAAAAAAACACACCATTTATAGTGAACACTGTCACTGATAAATAAATAAACAAATAAATATCTCAGTGCCAAACAAGAGCCATCCTGCAAAATGGCATCAATCAAATAGGGTTTGGCCAACAAGAGACTTGATTTCACAAAAGGCCCCAGAGCAGCAAGGTCTGAAGTGTCAGTCTAGAGCTATTTCTCAATGCTGCAGGACTCACTGAGCTGCCAGCTAAAGATACAAAGGGGACATTAGATAATCTTTGGGTCATTTTCCCTGGGTACTGAGACCTGCCTCAGCAGAAGCAAGCCTCCAAGATGTCATTGGGATGCTGCTGTTGAGTGAAGGCAGGCTGGGCACTTCAGAGCTTGCTGATAATCCAGCACTTGCGGGCTATTACTATGTTTTATTTTTGAACTACAGGTTGGTCTCTGCAGCTCCCTGCCAGAGAAGGGATCCTTGTTAACAAGCGTTAAGAGGACTCCATTCCCTGTTTTGTCACTAGATTTAGGGAGCCAACAATTACAACCCTAAATAGATGAGGAACCTCCCCACTCAAGGTACTGCGTTCAGGAGTCACCCAAGCTATTAGTTCTCAAGTACACTGGAGAGCAAGCCCCTTAAGCAGCTCTGTGTGACCCATTTGGACTGTGGTCAGATGGGAGCCTGGTCAGGGAAGATTTCATGGTCATCTTAGTACCTGCTTTAAAACTGCCTCCTGTGAATTTGTCAAGGTGAGATTTTAAATTTTATGCTCAACTTTGGTCAAAAAAGATTTGTTGCCAGAAAAAACTATGGAAAAACAATGCCATGTTAGGGAGTGGGTTTCCATAATCCTGTACCTTAGCCAGGTGTTTACCGTGTCTAGAATTCGTTGTCTGTATCCCAGATATCACCTACTAAGGCATTGGCAGCCCCTTTAATGGTCCAGGTCGCCAGGGCCAGCTGCTCTTTCAGCATGTTCACATCCACGGCGTCCCTGCTGACACGCAGCAGCTGCAGGTTCTCCAGCAGACTCTGCAGGGTGTGGGAACCTTTGCCAAAGAAGATGTGGCGAAAGGGAGCATCTTTTGGCGAGAGGTACGGGGAGAGGAAGTCATACTCCACCTGGAGAAGAGGTGCAAATTTGGGGTTATATTCTCACCTCCGAAGTTTTTCTTTCCTGCCCCATCACACGCTCCCAACCTCTGATCCCCACGCAGCCCCTTCCTGCAGCAGCTCTGCAGGGGCAAGGCCAGACCCTCTCCTGATCGGAAGTGCAGAAGTCAGTCACATTGACACTAAGCAAGTGGAAGAGACAGCAGTCTGCACAGAGCCCATGACTCCTAAGGAAGAGGCCCATCCCAGCTACCACACACTTCCTTTGTGAAGAAAGGAAAACCAGTTACAGATACCCACCTTCATGATCCTGTCATTCAGGGCTCTGCGGACAATCCTGTTTTCCCTGTCACTGTTTGCGATGTCTCTTCTCAGTGCATCTGTAGCTCGCTGGAAGTCACCACGGGCAAAAAACAGCCAGTTCAAGGTCAGCCCCAGTGCCTGTGAAGGAGGAGCTGTTAGCAAACCTGATTTTCTTCTTTTGCTGCTCTCTTACCAAGAGAAAGTGTTTGGGTTGTTTTTTTTTTTTTTTTTTTCCGGTTTAACCAAGTAGCAGAGCAAGTTCCTGGCAGGCTCTTCTGAGGTCACTGAGCTCAGTGACATCTCTCCCCACCCACAGTTTCTTGTACCCTTTCGGCAGAGGTGCAAACGAGATGCAAAGCTGCAATGTGCTGTGAATGATAATCAGAAGAGAAACCATTCACGTCCATTTCCTCAAGAGCTCACCACAACCATGTTAGCTAAATCTGTCTGCCACAGCTACTCTGCCTGCACCGCTCTATAGGGAACATCGATTCAGGTCACATCTTGCTACGCTCTTGTGCCCAAAGGAGGAAGATGTCCACCCTGTTATATCCAATGGCAGCAGAGCCTTATTAGCACATGGCCCTGTAACAATCTATGGAGATTCAGTGCACTTGGAGCCTTTCTTACCCTCACATCCCGATCGTAGGGCAAAAACTTCTCCTGGAACGCTAGCAATTCGTCACTGTATCTCTCAAAGTCCAGGAAGAGCTCGTGATCATGGGTCAGCCTGACAGCTATCTGTCCAGCGACTTCTGCAGCAGCATGCATAAAAGCGTACAACTTGTCAGTCGTCTTCAGGTTCTCCAGAGTGTCCTGAGTAGTGCCCAAGAAGGGATATTCCATGTCTTTCTGCAAGAAAGAAGGCAGTGAAGTCAGGCGAGAGTGCTTCTCCAGCTAGGATTTTTCACCTCCCACTACAGTTTGCTTGTTACTTCCACCACAACCCATCTCCTTGTGCTGCTAAGTAGCGAGACTCGATGGGCAAAACTTCAAAGCACAGGGGAAGGGAATGGAGCTCCTGCATCTCATCCCTCATGGTTCCCAGCAATCAGCAGGATGCTCTGCTAGTTTATTAGACCCAAAGACATACAGACCTTTTCCCCTCCCTCCGAGTTCACTGCAGAAGCACAGGCAGGCAAGACCCAGCACCCAGTTCAGTACGTGCTGCTGGCAGCACCCTCCAACCCTTCCTGGCAGGACAACTCAAGGGTTTTTGTGGAACAAGTGTAACACTAACAAAATACAAGCATTCCTAAGTAGAGGAAGCTGTTATCAGAAAGGGTCGCAGCAGCACACCTGGAGTACCAGAGCAGGCAGCTTGGCGCCATTTTTGTCAGCCCTGAGCTGCAGCAGACCTGAGCAGCCCAAGTTAGTACTTGTTCTGGCCAACAGTACAGCTTCCCCATTGCGCTTTCCTTGCTAACTGGCAGGCTGTAGTACAGTCTTTCACTGAAGCAGCAACAGCCTGACATCTTTTTAGTGCTTTTAGCTACTGAATCATTGACATTTGAGCCTCCAGAAGAGTGAGTAGCCCCTCTCCCAACAAAATACGAGTGTTCAGGACTCTGGAACAGAGACCATAGGCCAACCATGCCCCAGGAACAGCCTTTGCAGCAAGTAGTGCCACAGCCAGAGTCTGCATCTCCTCCCCCAGAGAGGTTCCTGCATGGACAATGAGCTTGGGACAGCGCCTTGTGCTCTGCCATCTTGGCGAGCAGATATCGTTACAGCACTTTCCATGGAAAGAGTACACCAGGCAGGCAGACAATACTTACATTGTAGAAACCAAATGAAACCACTGGGATTCCCGAGTAGGCCAAGAAAGGGAATGCTGCATTATCCAGACCAAGAGGAACACTGCAAAACACAAATTACCAACTGGTTTGGATATCCCAGGAGGAAAGTTACAAGACCTAGAATTGAAGTTCTGAGCCAAGTGGACTACCCTGTCTAGACAATACTGGTTTTGGCAAGGAGTCTCGGCCAAGTGCCGAGAGCTGCTCATCCATTTCCGGCGACCAGTCTTTGTCCAAGGCTGTTCTTGCTCTACAAAAAGCTGTCTGGGCTGCCTACGGGCAGCTTGGGACAGCAGCAAGTACAGCTAGTGTCGTACTGTTCACGCTTGCCTGATCACATTGCAGCAGGTAGAGCTCGCCCCAGACAGCGGCATGACACTCCAGCAAAAAGAGCAGAAGCCATTTAGTTCGCTCCTTTATAGAGATTTGCTTTCCCAAAGAGCAGGATGACAATACTTACACTGTTTTTACCCAATCAGAGCCAACTCTGTCGTACAGGCTTCCCAAATCCTTTGCTGGGTCCTTCACCTGCACAGAGATGACAGTCAGTGCCCTTGTTCTGACCTCTGCTTGGGCTTCCAGGTCCATCCTGGAGCTTGCATTGCTGTGCAGATGCCAGAGTCAGGTGTACTCCCCTGACCTTTCTGAACACAGGCATGGTTCATGCGGGACATGCATTCACCTCCCACTGAACTGTGGCATTTGCTGATTTTAGACTCTGCACGCATGATGTGCAATTCCCAGAACCCAGCTGACTTCAGACAGGGCCCTCCAGAGTATCTCAGTCCTTTCTCCTAAATGGGGCTTTCTCCTCAGAAGGTGCCAGCTGAGGAAAGCGACCCAACATAGCTCTGCCTGCTCTTGGTTCCTCCTTAAAACCACAGTCACCTTGATTAGCCCAAGACCCTTCAACTCACCCCCTTCATAGTTCTCTCCAGCAAGGTGTACAGCAATGGGCTAGCAGAAATCTTCATGTGGTTGAAGCCTGCAAAAAAGAAAGGGTGTTTGACATGCTCGCACTATTAACCACTACTACTAGAACTGCTCAGCCCTGCGACTGAGCAACAACTGATCTACAGCTTGTTGTCAAAGGGTCTTCAACAGACACAGGACAGTCTACTAGGACCTAGCAGAGCTGCCTCTTTCTGGCTCAGGCTACAGCAGCCTTCCAGTTTCAACGACAACAGGAGAATAAATGGAGTAATGCCAGTCTTCAGCCAAAAAGCCAGCATCAACTTCTGGCACAGCCCCCATTCCCGGAGCTTAAGGGATGTTTGTCAAGCTATTCTGGTTCCAGTCAGTTTCAAGTAACTTAAGAGTAGCAGGTTACCTAGGACTGCAGCATCCAAGTTAATGTAAGTGAAGGCTTTGGCATGCAGTGTGGCAGAATACCCCTAGAACAAAACAAGTATTTTAAGATGAGCAGTAGTAGTACAACACCAGGATGTTTAATCCACAGGAAATCACAACTGCACAGTCATCATGCAGAAGTCCATCAAAGAAACAGTACCTCCAGCCATTCAGTAGCACCGACAGCTCCATACTCTCCTGCACTCCAGCTAGCAAAGATGATGCTGCGCCTTGGTTTGTAGCCATCTGCAAAGAGAGAGAGACTGAGATCTCTGCTCTTCCCCCACGGAGATGTAGATTAGTACCAAGGGCCTGGGCTGATGAATTGCCTGCTCCTCAGACAAAGCTGAAGCATTCTGGCTGCTGCAGACGAATGCGTATACTAATGGCTGCATGGATGCTGTACCCTGCCCTGCTGCAGAACTGAGTAGGAAAACCATGCTATCTGCATTTCCTCCCTTTTTTTAGCTGCTGAAGCCCAAAGTTAACCCTGGAGACAAGAACACTCACGCTAAGTGCCACCACGCAGCCCCCGCCGCTCCAGCTAGTGAGCTACTTCATTGTTTGTTTTCCCACCTTTAAGCCTGTCTGTCCAATAGACAGCTCAAGCTTGAGTCTGCATTGTGTGTCATCCAAGGGCATTCTTCCATTCAAGCCATACCAGATAGAAGCAGGCAGCCCCTTAGAACCAAGTGCTCACAGCAGACAAGTTGTCCATGTTGGACAAGTAATAGCTCCTCAGGAAGCTTTGTCAGATTCCCTATGCCCTCCCAAGGGATTATTTTGCAACTGGGCTCTCCAGTGTTAACACACGCAGAGCTAAGCCTGCCTCCCACTCCCAATGCTTTTGTACACAAATATTTACCATTTTTCACCATTTCTGAAATCACACGGGCAAGTTCCAACAATATGGCAGTTCCAACACCAGCCTTGGCCACTCCTGGGCCCCAGGAGTCTCTCTGCGCTCCAATCACAACATACCGATCTATAAAGGAGACAGCAAGATCTGAGTTGCAAGCTTCAGGTTGCAAACACCATGTATCAGAAAAGTAGCTTTGAACTTCTGTGCTAGGAACAGAGTATGGAGTCTGATCCCTGAATCTGGCACACTGCATGCTCTCATTTAGCCTTTCCTTGGCAGCATGGTTTGGCTTTTCCCTTGACCCTTAGGGAAGGGTCTTGGTTTTGCTGAAGAAGCAGTTGTCTCTATCTGGGAGCAGATGCCATGTTCTGATGGCCACAAAAGAGGAAAGGTTCCCCTCAAGACTGAGCCACAAGGCAGTTGCTCTTACCTGGTTCTTCAAACCCCTTGATAGCACCAAAGATGTTCAGAATCTTCCTGTCCACCATAACGTTGTTCACATTCAGTTTCACCATCATCTTGCTCGTGCTGCTTAGCATCACCTTACATCCTATGACCCCACCCTTCCACTCTGGAATGCATTCCTCTCCATCCATTTTGCTGAGGGGAAAAAGAGAGATCCTTTGAACTTACTATCCGGCTCTGAGGTCATTTAGTTATCCTGTGGAAAAAGCAAGCCTGCAACTGTTGACTTGGTATTTGTAATACCAGACTTGGTATTTGTAAAAGGGGACCAAGCCATCATGGTGGATGTTACCATGAGATACAAAAGTAAAATAACATTTTTGGTGGATGCAGCAATGGAAAAAGCAAAGTACTACCACCATCTTAAAAATCAAGTGCAAGAACTGACGAATGCTATCAACGTCAAATTTATGTGTTTCCCTTCCGGAGCACGTGGGAAGTGGCATCAAGGTAATTAGGAATTACTGGCTGATTTGAGACTCTCAAGCTCCCAACAAGATAAAGTGGCTCATCATCTACCAAATGGAGCGCTATTTACTTCAGTGGACATTATACATGTGTTTGCACATGCACAGGGCCTGCTCAAGAAATAGCTTGCAGTCCTGTCCCAGTAATTATGCAGGGAGAGGTAGGATGCAGAGGCCAAGAGGAATCCAACACTAGATTAAGTTCAGTCTTTAAAACACCAGACATGGACAAGTGACGTTTCTCCAGCCAGTTCCAGCATGTGCTCCCTGTGATACACAGCAGAGACCAGCAGAGAGCTCCCTGGGCTCACAGCACCTCCACTCCATCCTCACCCCTGCAAAAGGGCCACAGCAGCCTAACCTGCAAGCCAGGAGAGATAGTTACCTGAACAGCCTGCTTGCTGCTTGGCTAGAGATAGTCTGAACAGCAATGCGAGGTAGTCCAGAAGATTCCACTGGTGGGAACTGGGTGTGGTTGAAAGAAGGGAAGCCTGGGGTGAAAGGGTCTCCAGTTCCAAGGTGGGCCTGTGAAAAGCAAGACCCATCCTCAGGTCTCAGAGGAAACCAAGAGTTTCTATCTACAGAGGGGCATGAAGCCTGCAGAAGGACTGCTGCAGTCTGCAGTCCACAGTGAGAAGGGTTCATGAGAACAGCAATCAGGGGAGCCAGTCGCATACTCACATGTGCAAAAGGGACAAGTGCATCTGTGTTCCTGTAATCGTAGGGGTCCAGGTACATCAGGGCACCAGCTGCTTCTACCTCTTTGGCATTTGCAACCTGAAGCAAAGAACAACATTAACTGCATACTTGCACTGCAAGAAAGGGAAATTAAGGCAAGTACATGGGGAAATGGTGTGAAGGGTTGTGTTCCTCAATGCTCAACTGCACAACAGATCTTAACAGCCACCTGACAGTGATGGATACACAAGGAAGCTGCAAACTAGCAGCTCAGTCCTACTCCAGGCAAAGCGTATCTAATACCTTTTTCAAGTTAGGACACTCCACAGTTAATGTCTCACCCTACGATTCCTTCAGCTCATACTTGCTCCTCAGAGCAGCTTAGATGATGTAATTTAGTTTTGATTATGCTCCATCTGTTTTCTCAAGATTAGGTTAGACTCAAGACAAGATAAGCAGCCATTGGAGACTCATCTGCACATGGAAAATGGAGGCAGAGTGGCCTAGTCAGGTTCCTGTTTAATACACCTACAACCCAAGCGCCTCCAATATGCCACCAGTACAAACACTCTTGCAAGGCTAGACACCAGTTTGAAGAGTGAGAAGGGGATTGGAGAACCAGTGAGCACCCCTCGTGGAAGCACTTTTCATCTCTGCCTGCATCTGATGGAAGCAGGCAGAGTCTGACTGGAAAGAGTCCTGTGCCCCAGTCTCCCCAGGAGCACCCACCCAAAGGGCAGCTCTGGGTCAGACCCAGAACAGGCTTGTCTACAGACTTGAATCCTTTAGGTTGCTTGGCTATTCGGTTCTACTTGCTACAGAGGGAACATTACAGCAACATGCAAGGCAGCTGACTGGGCGTGCAGTGCCAGCACCTTCACTTGGACCAAGCAGACAGTCAGCAAAGGCCCAAGTGAGACACTGCAGCCAAGCTTTGAAAGTATCTGGCTGCAGCAGCAAGAGGTGCTCTGGAGGCAAGGCCGTTCTGCTTCTAGCAGGCCTATTACTGCATCTAGCAATATCAGCTAGCTCTGCACCCTGTAGCCCCCAGGCTGCCTCCCTCTGCCTCAAAGCACCATCCAGATGCTTGGCTGTCTCAGCCAGACTGCCACAGGCCAAGAACACCACCACGAACGGTAACCATCTCTGTTCAGTCTTGGCATCCAGACCTGCACATGGAGGCTCAGTGCAAACAAGCAAGACCAAACCTGCAGGGACAAGCCTTCATACATAAGTTCTAGAGACCTGAACTGAGGCACAGAGGTGTGTCTTCAAGAGGAGGAAGTATAGCTTCCTGCTGCCAAGTTTGCCCAGGCTTTGGGGCACAGACTGCTTACCTTCTCAGCAAGGGTTATTTTTCCAGCTCTGAAGATGATTATAGTACCATTCAGTGAAACACCCAGCTTCTGTATCTTCTGAAAATCAGCTTTCAGGCCATAGTTCACGTAGACTGGTTTGCCCTGGAATAGAAACACTGGTTATAATTGCAGTAGTCCTATGTCAGTAAGATTCTTGAAATAGCCTACAGAGTGACAGTAACAGTGACTCCTGCTAACAGTAGGGAGTTCAAGCTCAGCAACGTACATTCTAATCACATGCAACATGCCTCTGGGAGGAGCACTTCCATCAAGATTCCTGTCTGGATCCCAGCAGAGAAGTTTAAACAGCTACTTCTGCATCTTGCTGAAGTAACAAAACTACGTACTTTCTCATCCCACTCTCACCACCACCACCCCCAACTCTCTAACTGGGTAGGGCTTTATACACTCCATATCTTGAAGGGACAGATCTTGGACATTGCCACCTGGTAAGCATGCAAGCACATTCCCAGGATCTTCTTGGAGTCACTTACAACAGCTGAGCCATTCTTGCTGTATGCCACATATGCATCGGGACTCTCCAGCTCCTCTTCTCTATCACCTTCCACAATAGACACTTTGTTGTTGGTACTGTTAAACGTAAAGAGACAGTGTTACGTTCTTTCATACACAAACTCCATATTTAACTAGCTCCCATACTTCAGTCTGTGCCCTGGCAATTCTGATCAAGTCAATGCAGAGCCTGAAACAGGCAGACTCATCCCAGTACTTCCATGCAAGAATCTCTGGGATTGTTCAGAGACATTAACAAAGGCTGACTTTTAAAACAAGTAGCAGAAAGAATCTGTGCTTCCAAGTCTCTTAGCTTCCTCTTAAGAGGAGCTAAGCAAATTCATTTCCTCTCAACATAAAGGGGCAAGTAAGATATGAGGGTATGTACTGTCCACCATCACAATGCCTCTTGATACCCTCCTGAGCCACTGCCAGGTCTGCAACGCCTGTCTTGGTGACAAGACAGAGTCACCCATGCTAGCAGTTTTAGACACAGGTAATCTAATCTTCAGCTGAGTTTTTACTCGTTTGTTTTCTCTCCACTTCCTAAGCATGCTTTGAGGAAACAGCTGTCCCAGGAAAAATCCAGATCCTCTGGATTTAGAAAGCCTGAGAAGAGACAGGAGCAGCTACTGTTTGGCTAGACTGAAGCCTTTTTTTGGAGAGAGGCAACTGGCTCACAATTTTAGCACTGCTTTCAGTAGAAGTCACATGTTCGCTCAAGACTACAGATATCCACGCTGTAAGAAAGAGATTTGCCTCTTTTCATTAACGTACCTGCCTTTGACCTGCAGCCTAACGTAGTGCTCATCGTTCCACACGTCATCCAAGCGGAATTTGGTGAACTGCTCATGAATGTAGCTGGCAACGTTCTCATCTTCACTCTGGCCAGCTTCAAAGGAGTACTTATTTGCTCTTGGCCTGTAGGTAATGAACGTATAGCTTAGGCTACAACACCAGATTGCACTGCAGTGCTCCAGCCTGCAAACCCAAGTCGAATGGGTTAATTTAAGCCCATGTTTAACCACATGCCACCCCACAACATCTTTAAGGCCCTTGTTCTCCAAAGGAGCTCAAGTTCTGCTCACAGGCTGTGCCTCTCCCATAGCTGTAGCTAAGCTTTCTCAAAATGATACCTCAAGTTGTCCTCAAGATGTTTGGTTGACAGCTTATCTGACAACAGGGTTCTGAGCTCAGGCCAGAAGACAGGTGGTCCAGAAACCTCTTCCTCCTCAGTTGCATCATCATCATCCGCTAAGTAAGATGCGGTAGGAGTCATCTCACACTTGCCAGTTCCATCCAGACACCTGCCAACCTTCTGCATTCGTCCACGGTAACTCAAGTAGCCAATCAGAAACCCTACGGACAGAACAAGTATTTCTTTGGGCTGCAGAAAGATGACTAAAGCAGCCCCACACCATACAAGTGCATCCAAAGCAGCTTTAGGGTTAAGATGCATCTCTGTCCTCACCATTTCTGACAAGCTGGTGTACCTAAGGACAGACAGGAATATGCAGCCTGACATTTTGCCTGAGCTGGCATGTTTTAAGGTACACTGTAAATCTGATCTTGTGCTTGGCAGAGTTCCTCCAGCACCACTTGGGGAGGAAAATGCTTACTTTAGGTCAGCGGCAGTGTTAAAACCCTTGAGAGATGAACACCAGAGGCTTTACTGGTATGTTCACCCACATCTCTGGAGAAGCATTAAGAGTTAATCAAGGAAAAACCAGTACACTTGCCACATGGACCAGTTTGCCCTTTAGCTAAGTCACAGTTCCACTGTCAAATTTCGCAATTCTTTGTGCCAATTCTGTACCATAAGTCTGAGCTAGACAGAGTTAGTGACAAGAAGCTGCAGCCTGGATCCAGGCTCTTTAATTATCTCCTGAAACAATACAGAATCAAATGTTAACAGCCTCAGATATGCCCAGCACCAGAGTCTACTTCACACAGTTGCCTCTCACCCTTCCTTACCAATCAAAAGGAGGAGGACAGCTGCGATGACTAGGAAGCAGAAGTTCTTGCCACTCCTCCGTGGAGGAGGCATGCTGGCATGTAGGTGCTCTGGTCTCCCAATTTCCCCTCCTTCTTCATCATCCGCAGACAGCTTCATCTCCACATGGCTGTTGTCTCCATCAGTTTGCCGGGCAATGCTGAAGCGGGTGTACGACATGGGTTCACCACTGAACTGTGTTAAAAGACAGTTGTGTGATGGAAGAGTTTGCTACACCTGCCTACAGTCCTTGCAGCCAGCTGTACCTGCACTCCAAACCAAACACAGCTTGTTCATCTGAAACCGCTCCAGTGCGGCCCAAGCGTTTGGCTGTCAATAAGTCAGGCTGGCTGCTTTGAACAGAAAGTTAGACCCACTCAGGGTCTCCAGAGTCTATTTAGCACAAGTTCAGAGGCACATCGGTCAGAGTCTGTTACTGGCACAGCCAACGGTATTGGCATTTCCCATGTGACCACATGGCAAAGGCTGATTGAAGTAGAAACTCCTTCTTAATCAGAAATGCACTGATCTGACCTGAACACGTGCAACTCACACAGAACGGAACTTTGATCAGAACAGAGGAAAGGCAATCCCTCCACGGCTGTGCCTTTGAGCCACATCCACTTTGACGTAAATACTCTCATCCAGCATCTAGATAATCTTTTATTAAACTGCCCCAGGCTACTCTTAAATTACACTATTGATAAGTATTATAAAGCAGCTAGGCTGAAGAGAGATGACCCATGAGAATCCTGCTACCTCGGCTAACATGAAAGCTGAGGATACACCTCCTGCATCCACCAGTGACTGGAACCATTTGACAGGTCTTTATCAGTTCCAAGCAGAGCAGCTTCCAGTCTGGAGCCCACTTTTCTAAACAGCTGCAACACACGCTCCCATCACCCACAGAACAGCAACCTGCGCTCAAGGCAGTCGCTTAGATTAAAGGACGGTTAAACTCAATTCCAGGCGTAGCCAGGCACTAAGCAGAACCACTCAGCTTCCATTAGAGCTGCTAAACTTGCCTGCGGCCACAATCATGCTGGGGGCAGGCAGGAACTGCCTAAAAGGCCAGAGGAATAGTTTTGGGAGCAATCGTCCTGCAGCCTCTCTCCACTGAACTGGAGAAGCAGCTGGTGGCAAGCGCCCAAGCCCTGTTACAATCTTAGCAGCTCATCCTCAGTTCTCGGCTTACTCTCACATTACGAGTCAGCAGCTGGAGGTGAAGAGACCAGACATGAGCTTGGTTGGTCAAAACTAAACCAATGTCATTTCAGACCTGCAGTTCCATTCCTGCCCACGCTACCCACAATGAATTGGCTGGCTGCTCACATTTTGGAAAGGGCAACACTGCAGTCTATCCTAACAGTCTCCCTGCTCAGCTCCTTGATACCTTGGCTTCCCTCACACTTCACAGAGGACATGCCTCAACCCCACATATCCTCCATACTTGTTCAGAGACCAAACTATCACATTCGCAGTCCTAGCCTAGGGTCATTTCACGGTCCAAACTCTCCAGGACCACCAGACTTGCTTGAGCGAGCTCAAATCTACCACCTCCTGCACATTTGTTTCAAAGCACAGGTCACATTCAAAGGCTGGACTTGTGGTTGAATTCCCACTGCCAAAGTAACATAATAGAACACATGTTGATTGTCCTGATAGGCATTTAATCAGCTTCCTCAGCAGCACTTCCTCCTGGAACATTGTTCAAGGCTCGCATCCCCTCCTCGTCACCTTCCTGAGAGACCCAAGACATCGTAGCAGTTAACAATAACCACAGCAGCACTGAGCTGCTTAAACCACCTCCTTACCATGGCTAGCTAGCTACAGTGACATCTGCCTCACAACCCACATGGTGGCACCTAACGCTGCTTTTGATTCATCATCTTCTCTGATGATGATGAACCTTTCTTCGGCAGTATCATCAGCCCACCAAGAGATAAATGTCACAGGAAGACTGTGTCTTACCAAGTTAGAGATGGCCGCCCTGGCATGGTCCATTGCCTTCTGGAAGAGTGCACACCAACTTTACCAAAGCCCTAGAAGTTCAGAAAACAACAGGTCAAGTCAGGCCACTACATAAGATGTCCAAGGTCAGTCACTGCCACTAGCGGAATGCTTGCCCATAGATTCTGCGTGCATGCTTCTACATAAGTCACAACATTGGACAACCTCCATCAACCTTGAATGCAACCTAGAAATTTGCATACTCCCACTGCAAATATAAGTTCTTATGAACAAACTGACTCTTTCTATTGAACTCCGAGGATGTGGAGGGAGGTGTATAAATGAGGAATACAGTTTGAAATGGCTAATTTCAGCCAAAGGTCTTATTAATGGTAGGGCCACCTCCACTCAGGGAGGGCTGACAAGAGGCACTTCTCATCTGTGAACAACAGACACCACATATCTAAGGTTCCTGGGTTCTGTCTCAATGACAGGATGGAGACAAGAGTCAGGTTGGTATCCAGAAGTGACACAACGCCGATAGCAAAGCAGCACAAACTCCTACTCTGCCAAAGCATGTCCAATTGCAAGGCCTTCTAGATAGCTATATTATTTACGGCTTTGTGAAGGCAATTTCAGTTTTGGAGAGTCGCCAAGAATCGCCAAGAATAGCCAAGAGGTACACTGCAAAACCATTTCAGTAATTTTTCTAGTTTGGATTTCTCTAGACAACAAAATTATCTGAAAGGTAAACTGTAACTGATTTACTTCAGCATTTCTTCCTGCAAAGATGCTTGAAAAAGCTTTGTAAGCGAAATGACTAGGCAGTTTGGGTTGGGACCGGCGGTTAGGTGGGCAGCGTCCCCTCCAACAGTGCTGCTAGGAAATGGCTTGGGACCGGTCTTCAGGTGCACGTGGGTTAGCTTTACACCCGGGAGCCCTGCAACATAAGCAGGTTTTATTTGGAGACCAAAGCTGCCATCCGCTCATTGCGCCTTTTGTTTAGGGCAAGGGTACCTGGAGCTGAATCTCCGGCTGCCTTGAGAAGCCCGTTCTAAGCGACTGCCTGGGGCCCAGGCCCTGTGCAGGCAGGGCACAACAGAGCGTGTGAACCGAGGGGCTCCCCAGAGCCAGACCGGTTAACCCAGGGGAAGAGCCGGGGAACGGCAAAGGGCCTGCAGACATCACACCCGGCAGGGATGCTCCCCGGCAGCACAGCCCCCCCACACCNCCCGGGCTTGCAGCCGCACGCTCGGCCGCGCCGCCGGGCTGCCCCCGCAGCGCGGCTCTACCCACCCTCAAGGTCAGGCGCTACGGCAGCCTCTGCCGCGGCACGTGGCGCACGCACACCGCACNGCTGCTGCTACCGCCGCAGCGCGAGCCCTTCTCCCGCCGCGCAGCCGCGCCGCGCAGCCTCACTTCATGGCGGCGGCGACAACAACGGCGGCGACAACGGCGGCGACAACGGCGGCGGCCACCCCCCCTTCCCGCCCGCCCCACCGCCACTTCGGGCACCACGCTCACTTACCCGCCGCACGCCGCGCCGCGGCCCAACTGCCGCAACGTTCTACAAGGCCGTTTCGCCCCCACGGGCTGCAGCCAATCAGCAGCTCTCCTGCCGTGGCTCCTCCCCTAGCGGGGCTGCTACTGCCGTCACGGAACGGCTGTGGGTGGAGGGGGCCTCAATGCCCGTCTCGTTCCACCTCCCAGCCGCGGGCAGGGACACCCTCCGCTAGCCCAGGCTGCCCAAAGCCCCATCCAGCCTGGCCTTGAACACTTCC
>VXBL01002122.1:2666141-2703204 GCA_013400195.1 Aramus guarauna | reverse complement strand
GAGTGGCTGGAATTCCTTTGAGGTACTTTACCAGTGTTTCCCTGCTGGTTCCTATTGCCTCAGGAGCCCCTGGCTCATCTCCTCTCAACTTCAAGCATGCTGCAGTGTGTCCAGCATGTCTCTGAGCAACAGCCTGAGGGCCCTCGCCAGCACCTCGTCCCTCCAACCTAGGCATGCCATCCCACAACTTGTTTCAGGCAAGCCTGATACTGTTCCCCTCCCCCTTCGAGCGCAGTTTAAAGCTCTGTTGATGAGTCCTGCTAGCTCCTGTGCAAAGAACCTTTTTCCCCTTTGAGAGAAGTGAATCCCATCAGAGTTCATCAAGCCTCATGCCGTGTAGGCCATCCCATTGCCAAAAAACCCCAAAACTGTGGCGGTGACACCAGCCACACAGCCACGGTTCCCTCAGGTGGTCACCACAGGACGTTGGGTCACCTCCCTGGGCGACCGGGCAACCGTCTTCACGTGCACCCGTGCGGGTACAGCGCTGCAGCCTGTGCGCGGTGCCCACGGAGCCTGGCCGAAGGGCTTGGGCCCGGGGGTGCGATGGTGGGCCCTGCCTGGGGTGGGGGGGGTGGCCTTGGCATCCATAGGGGAACCTCCTTCCGTCAGCTGTGCACGTTGGGCCGTAGCTGGTGCCCTACCTGAGCAGCCCCCGCTGTGGGTAAGGAATATACGGAAGCCGCATGTGTTTTAAATTGCCTTCGGATGCCCTCCGGATGGCGGAGGAGCCGCTTGCAGAGCGGCATGCGAGTTCCAGCTTCCCCCGCGGGAAGGGCTGGAAGCCGGTCAGCCACCAGCCCCGCAGGGAGGCGAGTTTAACGCCTCTTCGTGAGACTGGTATGCTTTTACCACAGTACGTGTCGGCCACAAGAAGGGGCAGGTCACAGATTCATCATTCCCACACTCTCAGCATTTTGAGGGAAGAGGGCAGGAAAACAATTTCCCCCTTGGGTGGTCCAAACCAGATGCAGGACTTGCTCTGGCTTGGGAAGCGCTCAGCACCTTCAGGTCTCAGCAAGTCATGCCTGCTCAGGGCTGCCTTTTATATCTGAATGAGCAGAGGCACCCAGCGTGCCTTTCCTTCATGTTGTGCTACTCGAGATTGCTATTTTATTTGCATGATGAGAAGCGTGGCAGGCCTTTATGACAGCCAGCCCAGCAGTGCATAAACACAAGAAGCATGGACAGCACATGTCAGGGCATGGGCTGCTTGTGGCCCACAGGGCAGTTTCTGTGGCCACTCAGGCTATGCAAGAACAAGCATCCATGTTGCTCACCATGGGATTGCTCCAGCTCTGAATTAACTGGTTCTCATCCCAGCTCTCTCCTTGGGGCAAGCAGAGTGACCCCATGCTATGGTGGGAGCTCCTCGGTGTCCAGAGATTGGTCTCTAAAACCCAGCAGGTTTAGAGCAGTGAGGTTTCCCTGTTTTGCTTCTAAGAACTTGAAGGAGAACATATTGGTCATGTGAAACTCTAGCATGCATCTTCTTTCAGTATGCTTCATAAGGGGAAGCAATGGGTGAGGAAGCAGCTCAGTGAGTTTAGTGTCAAAGTGATGAATAATATACTGGGGGGTGTTTAGGGAACCCGTGAGCCACCCGTGCCCTCGGCAAGTCTGTCTCCAGCTGTCAGTGTGATGCCGGGTTGAGGCTCTCCACTTGGCCAGGCAGTAGCTGGGGCTGTGAAGAGAACTTCCCCTGCCAGGGTCCCTCTCTGCCATGGTTTCCCCAGGACTACCAGGGGAATGTGATATTTGCTCTGCTTCCTTTCAGCTGATGGCTACTCTCATAAAGATGCCAGCTGCATGGACCCTGAAGAACATCTCACCCTCCTTCAGTCTCCAGAATTACTCACTGTCACGAGTGGGCCCTGGCTGCGGCCGCAGCCACCTCTGCCTTGTCTGTCTGGGCTCCAGTGCAAATGGAGGTCACCACTTCCAGCCTCCATCCTTCAGCTCAGAGCATCCCCTCACAGGTATGCCAGAACTGAGGAATCTTCAAGGTTTGAGTGTGCTCATGTTCTGCAATGCTGTGCTCATTTGTCCCTTGCTCGTTAAAGCAATAAATTGGTAGGCCTGTATTATTGCCTAAAATAATAAAATTTCTCCTCCCGGGAAAGGACGGGAGCAGAAAGTTTGTAGTTTGGCAGAGCACATGATTGCAAAGAGGATTATGTTTTGTAAAAAGCAATACATTCCTGCACTGATAAAGGGGGGGATTAACTAGATCTGAAACTCGCTGTGGCTGTCTGCAGACAAGCCTCCTGTAATGGAGCTCCCAGGCAAGATGAGCTGGTGGACCCTCCAGCTCTGTTTGTCAGAGAAGGTTTGAGCCAGGCTCCACTGGAACAGTTAAAAGTGCCAGTACGTATGCCGAATCTTGACACTTTCTTCACCATTTTCTCCCAGTGGACTTTACCCACCGGTGGGCTTTTGTCATTTGCTATGACCTGTACTAGCAGATCCCATCTTTTGTGTGTTCTATAAGCTCATAGAAGTGCGTTTCACCACTAAGGTTTGTACTGGAAACTGATTCAGGGGCCTCTTCCTCCTTGAGAGCAGAATAAAGCTCTCCTTCCATGAGGTCTCCTGACTTCTCCTGCACTTCCTTTGTGTCAGGCAGTCCTGGCCATGGTGATGCTAGTCACGGGGGGGGTCACACTGCTGTCACTCAGCGTGCAGCTGCCCTGTGGGACATGGTGCTGCTGGGTGCCTTGGCGGGAGCCGAAGGTGTGAGAAGGTTCAGAAAGGGATGAGATCAGTCCTGCATGCTGGATCCCCCAATCATTTCCGAGCGCAACGGTCTGGATGCAGCCTGCTGCTCAGGAAAGTGTAGCCTGGGGAAAGCAGTCCCAGCCCGGCCCTGTTTGTTACGATCCTCCAAGGCTCACCCTCTGCTGAGCAGAGCAGCGTTTCTGCACTGAGGTCCCACTGGAGGAGGGACACCTTCAGCAGAGCTCAGACTCAGGAGGTTCCTGGGAGCAACGCCAAAATGCAAGCCAGGAAAGGGGCAGTCTTCATTTATTTCTGCCCGTGGCCTCCCTTCGCTGTGCCTCCCTTCCAGCTAGCAGAGGAGGTGCTGTGTGCCCTGCTGTGCCAGCCCTAACCTGCCCTGACAGATACTTGCTGCAGGTGTTTTCTGTTCCCTCTCACAATGTTTGACCATGTGCTGAGCAGTTCCCCATTTCTATACCTGCCAGGAAAAAGAGAAGAAAGCTGACATTCTAGAAACTCAGATATTTTTGCAGCCAGCATTGGCAGTGAAATACCTTAAAATGAGGGTTTTTCAAATGCAACACGGTACCTGAGATCAGTTGAGCACCCTTTACCTTGCACTGGGTGCAAGCAGGGAGCGGGAGTCATCTGGCTATCAGCCCTCAGCGGCTGGAGCCACCTCCCTTGGGCTTGGCACTTACGGTTGTTTGCAAAGTGGTGTCTGTACTGCAGGTGATGCTGAGCTCAGGCTGCCCAGCTTGGCCAAAAATTTTTGCAAGGAGCAGAGATAGCCAAAGCTGGGAAATGGCCAAAGCTGGGGATGGGGATGTAGGATTGATGGGTGACTGCTGACTTCTCATCCCAGCGAGATGCATGGTTTCTGTGTGCATGATTTTAGCACAGTTCAGGCCCATAAAAATCAAGAGCCATCACCATCCACCTGGAGATCTCTGTCTGGTTCCCAAAGACCAGGGGTGTTTAAACTCTGGCTACAGCAGACTGTTGTGAGTCCTGCTGCACCACGCCATAGGTATCTGCAGCTTGCACCAAGCTCCTGCTTGCTTCTGCCTGCTCTGCTCCCTGCGTGGCCCAGCTCCTGCCTGCAGTTTAGTGCAGGAGCCTCCGTGCTTGTCCCGACACCTTGCTTTTGACTAGCTTCCATCAGGGCATTCCTCCTCATTGCGGCTTGGCTTTGCTGTTTTTGGAGATGTTTTTCCCTGTTTCCTCTCTGCTCCTCAGGGTCTTGTGAGTCCTCTGACTCTGACTCAAATGACTCCTGATTCCTCTCTGCAGTACCCTGTGATGTGAACCTGTCTTGCAGGGTTAGTTCTGAAACATAAGACCGAAATGTGGAAAGAAAAATATGTTTTCACTTCAGTTTTGTAGCAGGGCTGACCCTCGTTGTGACCATCTGTTCTACCCACATTTTGGGAAGGCAGTTAAAAAGCAGAGGGAAAACAAGAGCCACAGAGATAAACAGGCTGTACAGGATGGCCTGTGCTTTGTGAGTGGCTTATCAAAAACAACATTGGGAGGTAACTCGAGCACTTTTATGGCAAGAAATACTGGACTAACATGGCTCTTCAAACTGGAAAGGATGGAAAAGCCAAGAACCAAGTGCTGGAGCACGGTGCTAAGTCGGAGATGCTGCAGCCAAGCGCACGCTGCTGGGCTGAGGCCAAGGGTTGTGGGAGATGTGATGGTCCATGGAGTGAGAGGTAGTCAAAGTGTGGGCTCTGCACTCTGCAAAACAGAGGCTGTGAGGCACCCCAGGCACCCCGGGGTGCAGGGTCAGGCAGACAACAGACACCCAGGGGCAAAAGAAAGACTTTGATCTTCTGCCCTGCACATCGGCCACTTGGGGAAGTGGCAGTACCAGCTCCTGCCTTCCTGGGAGCAGATTTGAGCGATGCATTGGCTGCGCTCCCTGTTCAACTTGTGGGCTGCACCGGGGTGCAAGCAACTATTATAGGTCCCAGAAAGGAGATGGGAAATCCAGGTTTTTGCAGCCTTGGAATCATGCTGCAACCGTGCTCCATGCCAGGGCTGGCAGGTGCAGCTCCCAGAACAGCCTGCTCTTTCTGCGCCTGTCTCCTCCAGCCAGCAGTGCGATATCCAAGAATTGCACAACACCGTGTGTGTCCCCATCCTCTAGAAGACCTTGTGTTTTTGGACTTTGCTGCTGTATTTCTCAATTGCCCTGATTGAAAGAGAGGTGAGGTAGTTGGATCAGGAAAAGCCGTCAAAAGGTCTGGTTCTTTGGCCACAGTCCTGGCAGGAGCTGCAGTGCAGCCTGAGGAAGGAGGGGAGCCCAGCAGGCACCAGCATCTGGGAGAGGATCTGCTGTCCCTTCTCCTGTAGCAGAAGGGTGGAGGAGGCAAGAGGTGGGCCACACACAGCCAGGAAAAGGTGCTTGAGGGAGTGGAAACACAGCAGGTAACGCCAAGAGCTGGCCGCAGCTCCATCTTCTCTTCAAAATAACACCCGTCTTTGCATCCTTCCTAGGGAAGCACCTGGGTCTGGTCTGGCTCTCCGCATTGTCTGCAGCTGGCCCAGTGCTCCCGCCTGACAGCTGGAGAGGAACCAGAAAGCACCGAGCACCTGGGGGAGAGGCGTGGGGCCAAGGGCAGGTGGTCCCTTGTTCCTATGAACGTGCAGGCATGGGGTATCCCGTGGATACCCCCTGTCAGAGACCTCCATTTTTTTTTTGCCGCCCTGCAGTGAGGAGGCTCATTTCCTTGTCTCTCCCACCACACAAGGAGGGAAGTGGATGTGATGGTGCTCGTTACTGCTGCTCTGCTCCCCAGGGGCTGGCATGGAGGGCCAGCAGAGATGCTCATGCTTGGACACTGCCCCACTGGGGTTGAAACAGGCTGTCTCTTTTAACAGGGCTTCCTTGCTTGGAAAGGCTGGGTTTTACTGGGATTTCAATCCCCAAAGTCCTGGGGACCCCTCTGTGCTCCTTGCATGACCCGAGCCTGCCTACAGGGAGGAGGGTGAGTGGTTATTCCTGCTCAGAGGATGCAGCGAGATGAGGTGATTAGCAAAGAGCAAGCCTTTAGCCTTGCTTCCTGCCTGACAGTTACAACTTTTGGCAAGATGCTGGCCCTCCCCAGGTGCAGCCGAGGAGAACAGTAGCAGCACGAGGACAAATCCTTGGCGTGCGCGGGGCTGATACTGCTACTACCAACAGACGAAGTGCTCGGGCAGCCGGGGCTGGTGGAGATGTAGCAGAAGCTGCTGTTGACCTGGAGCCTTTGGTGGTGCTGGGTCAGCCCAGCAAAGCTCCCGCTATCTCAGCGGCTGCACTGCGGGACTGTGCCGCTTGTCGTTGCTCTGATAGCAACTCTGCCCGGTCAGTTTGGCTGCTTTTATCTGGTGGTCAGGGCGGCTGTTGCTGCGGCAGGGGGGCTGCGGGGCCGGGCGAGTATACAAACAAGCTCAGGATGTGAGCACAATAGCCAAGGACGGGCCTTTGAAAAGCAGGGGGATGCAGCGCGGCTGTCCTGAGCCACATCAAAGGTCCATCTCGCTCTGCACTGCTGAAAAAGCCTGTGTGTTTGATGGCTACCCATGGACCTGGCCCCGGCACCGCACCAGCACAAGGAGCAGAGGGTTTGAGCAGTGGGAAGCGGAAAGGGAAAAGACAGCAGTGGGGAGTGGAGTGACGCAGGAGCTGGGACACAGCCCCGAGGGTCTCTGCCTACAGATCATGGGTTTCTCACGAGTTCCCTCAGTTCCACTTTGTTCTGGCCCTCACTGATCTGTATCTGGAGCACAGCACACAACCCCTCTCTTTTCTCCTTCAGTGCACCTCTGGGCAGGCATTTCAGGTCATTTTTGCAAAGTGCTTTGTGTGCAGTTTCCCAAGCGCTTTTCTTGAATCAGCAGTTGCCACAGCTGGGGGCTATTGGGGTTTTTTCCTTCCAGACTTGGTTTGAATCCTGGACAGCCAGGGATGCTATCTATAATTTGTGTTGTTTCAGTTGGGAAACCTAGGTTGCAAGAAGGGAAGTGACTGTTACCCACAGCCGTGGAAAGCTGAGCTCTGAGTGACATCTGGGTGGAGACATGAAAGGACATGAAGATATGATGAGAGGGGACTACTTTGTACGCTGGACATTTCCCTACCCTACAGGGTCCTGCTGTACCTCTCTAGCAGGATCAGTCCTGCAAGAGTCCCTCTCTGCTCACTCCTGTGCTCCCAAAAGGGCTTGGGAAGGGGCTGGAACATACGGGAAGGTTTTGTCTGTATTTGCTCTGCAATGTGTGCACCTGCTGCTGCCTTCTGATGAAATACAGCCTGAGCCTGCTTGGTGGGAACCATCCTCCACCACTGCTTTGTGTTTTTATAAGGTGCATTTATTGGCAAAAGAGCAGCCCAAAGGACAAAAACAACAACATAAAAAAGCAGCCAGCACCTGGTGCAGCATTGCAAGCTCTGCAGGGAAAAAGTGTCCCCAAGGGGCTGGATGAGGGTTCTGCTCTTGGAAAACGGTTAAAGCCTGGAGGTGCTGGCCCCAGGCGCCCAGGAGCAGCAGGCTAAGCCAGTGCCGCCTCTGTGGGTTTTTGGTTGCAGGGCTCTCCTGGCCTCAGTGGCTTTTCTGCTCTTGAAGTCATTGTCAGGGAAATTAAATGCTCCCAGGCAGGTGCCAGAGACTTTTGCAACCTGAGATTTGGCTTTGTCTTGTCTGCCTGCTGGAAATGCCTTTTTTAGGGTGGATTCATGTCTCACAGCAATATCTGAAAGCAAAGAGGAGGCTTTAATTGGGGTGGGATTAGTGCAGCCAGGCTGAGTAGGGAGAGCAGGAGCTTTCTCCCTAATTGCCCATTTTCTGTGCTGGCAGCGGCTGCGACACCTGCCAGCGCCTGCCCGTATGTCACCTTTGTGCCATGGGTGCCCAGGCAATGCCATGTGCCTTGTAGGTTTATTTGCAGAGCGGAGGGTGAGATGTAGTGCTTAAACCAGGAGAGCTTGGTCTGGCTCTGCCAGCCGGAGGGCTCGGGATGCTTTTGGCAACCAGGTGCCTGGCACGGCCCTGGAGGGCTCATGCCTTTACCTTGGGCTGTTGCGGGATCCCAGGGGCTGAGCTGAAACCTGCGGGCTGCACTTTGCAGCCAGCCCCTGCCCCCACACACAGGCAGGCAGGAAGCACAGTTGCTTTAAAAGCCAGCCCAGGGTATCATTTTCCATGAGGCATATGAAGCAGGTCAGCGCCTCAAGGGCAAATCTCCCAGGAGGTGTGTGCCTGGAGAAGGTCTGTGACTCTCACAGCTCTTGGAAAAAGAGATAAGCAACCTCGGCCGAATTGCTGGTCTGCCCTGCAACAGTCTCCTGCTGCGGGACAGGGTGCCAAAGGCAAATGTCCATGGAGGGCTATGCAGAGGCACAACCTTGCCTGTCCTCCGCTGTTTTGGCAGGTGTACTTTGGGATGCATACATGGCAGGGCTGGGCCCCTGCTCAGCTGTCAGGGTGCAATATTTTAGGTGGCCATGCCAGAAAAAAGCCACTCTGGTGCCTTTTCATTCAGAGGTTAGCGGTAGCTCTAAGAAAGGAGCAGCATTTCACCAGGATGCCTGCTGGGAATGCAGACATTCATTGCCTTACAGCAGCAAAATGCTTCTTAGCATCTGAGGCCTTGCAGTGGGGAGGAGGTGGCTCCCAAGAGTGCTCACTGTGGTATTTCTGCAGGATCCCCCCAGCTGAGCTGGGGACCACCGGCTGTTTGTTTGTCCCCTTTGAAGGAGAAAAAGTCCTTGCCACACCGAGCCCTATGGCTCGGTTGCTTCTGTTCCAGCTGAGCTCGGCGTTGTTGGACGTAGGGCTACTGGGAGGAAAAGCAAACAGAAAGGAGGCCAGAAGGGCTGGGCAGAAGATAGGTGTGATATTGGGTGCTCCATCTGCAAGGGTCTGTTCCAAAAGGAGGAGAAGGCTGGAACCATCAAAGCTGCTCCAATGGCCTCGGTCCAGATGGGAGAAGGATTTAATCCAGCTTCTGCCAGGCTTCTTCCTGCTCACGATGGGCTCCCCTTCCTCCTGCGCCAGGGACAAGCCCCACCGTCCTCCTCCTCTCCTCCGGCTGGGATACAGACCCTCGGAGTGACAGTAACGGGATGCTGGGCATTGCGAAGGGCAGCACCTTGCCCTGGGCATCCCCTTCCGTCACTTTTGGGGCCGGGGGGACCCTTGGGCAGGAGCAGCAGGGCCAGTCCCCCGGGAACACTGGTTTGGAAGCGTGATTGAGGCTACAGCTGGGATGCTAAGCAAGCCCATGAGGAGAAGCTGTTCCACTCTTGAGGGCACACCCATCCCAGCTCACTAAAACTCATATACACTATATAAGATCCTATATAGTATATAAAGTCATATACATATTTATAGATGGATGTGTATACATTATGTATGGCTTTGCCATGAAAAAAATAAATATATATATGGTCAAACAGTCTCAGCAGTTTTGGGAAGAGGCATTTTGCTGGCATGAGTTTCAGAGGTGGGCCTGCAAGCAGATCTGGGCAATGTTTCTGAGAGCTGGGGCTGGCAGGAAGCCAGGGAATGTTAGTGAAAATCCCCTTCTCTCCCTTGCACTCCTATCTGGGGAGGATGGGTGACGCAGCCCTTGCCGGAGGTGATGAGGTGATACCCTCGGTGCTGCACGCCTCCAGTGTCACCCTGCCATCGCTGCCTCATGGCCACCCCACTGGCATGTCCCATCGCCCATGGCTGGGCAGGGGCTACAAAGGGGACTCACCTGCTGTGTCTGGTGGGAATGATTTATATGCCCCTGTGCGGAGAAAAGGGGGATTTTCCCTGCCAAGGAGGGGAGGCTGAGGCCAGCAGGACTCCTACCCCACTGAGCCCCTCCGAGACCGGTGTTTCTCCCAGTGTCATTGAGGCAGAGGCTGGAGGCAGCCAGCTGGCGTGTCCCCATCTGAAATGCCAGCTCAGTCTATAAATAGCACCTGGCACGGGGCTCTCCCTGGGCATAGGAGCAATGCGAGACTGAGCCCTCTCTGTCCTCCTGCAGCAGGGCTCGTGTTCCATTTAACAGATGGGGAAACTGAGGCACCGTGGGGTCCTTGACCCTGCCTTGCAGCGAGCCTATTAGGCAGCCTTTTGGGTTTGCAGGGCACTGGGAGGTCTTTTCCTCTGGCAGAGGGACTGCTCCCCACTGAGAAGGGGAGGATTTGATGGGGGCTATGTCTCTGCCAGGGGGTCCACACCTTGTGCCACCCCAGCTGTGCTCTCTGGGGAGCCAGGGAGCCTTCCCCTGCCCAGAGAAGGGGACCCGCAGGGGGCTGGTGTCTCACACCCCTGCAGTAGCCCCTCAGCCCTCCCCACTTGCTAGTCCCTCCTGGACATATGTCCCAGGAACGGCGGCTCCCGCCCCACCGGCTGCCTCCTGGGACAATCGGTGGGGTGCACGCGGGCCTTATCTGCAGGCCAGACACGGGCAGGGCTCCCTGCCGTCCCTATCAGCGGGGCAGCTCCAGACCTGGGGCCGAGGGGAGCCAGCCCCATCCCTGCTGCACTGGGGCCAGGCCTGGGGGCATTGCCACGGCCCCATGCTGACCGTTGCAGGGGGATGCTCGAGGGGTCCGGGACCCCTCTCGAGCCCGGCAGTGAGCGCAGTGCTGCCGGATTTGCAGAGGTTCAGCCAAGGCTGCCGCGCTGGGTGGTTGTGGGTTGAGGCGAGGCGTGTGAAGGGAGATGGTGGCAGCAGCCTTGCGTTACCGCCAGCAGGATCCGGCCCCCTCATCCACTTCCACCAAACTCTCAGCAGTGGTTTCCTCACCAGGACGATTCTTTGCAGGGGCTGGGGAGGGCCAGTGCCCTGGGAAAGGCTTTCCTGTCCCTTTCACAAGTCTGGTTGATCTCCATGTTTTATTTGTTTCTCTTGAGTCACACCCACCCTTCTGCTTCCAGTGGCTCCGTGGGGTGCTGCCAGGATGCCGGCGGGGTGGGGATGCTGCCTCTCCCCTAAACCCCTGGGGTTGGGGGGTAGCAGATTCATCTGTAGTTATGCAGAGCATGGGCATCCCCGTGATAAGGTGCCCATGGAGTGTGGTTTCCCCAAGAGGTGGGTGCCATGGGGTCCCCTTGCTCTTGGGGTGCTGGTCCTGCCTGGCACAGGGACCGGGCAGAGCAAGGGATGTCCTTGGGAGAGGGAGCGTCCTGGCCCCTCTGTCCCACTGAGCAGGGGCCATCCCTCTGTGTACTGGGGCAGCGGCAACCACAGATCACCAAAAGCTTGAAGTGAGGATCTTTACTGTCGGCTAATCTGGCTGGATGACAGCCTGAGCTGGGTGTGAGGTTCTCACTCCTTGGTGTCCCCGCTGTCTGCTGTGGCCCCAAGCTCTGAGTGGGAGGAACATGTTTTGGCCTCCTACCAGCTCCTACCAGGGCTTTGAATGAGGATTTTCCTTCCCTGCCATGTCCTGGGGAAGCTGGTGATGGTCGTCTGGGAGGCTGCCGTCTCCGCTGGGGTCAGCCCATCCGGCCATAACCACGGGGAATTAGAGACGGGTGGAAAAACGTCTAAAACTCATGCAAATATTTGCTTTTTGAGCGCTTTTCCAAGTATTGGGGAACGCTGACAAAGCGGCTGTGTGGGCAAAGCAGGCATGCCGACAGGTCTCCTTGGCTTTTTTTTTGGGCAGGATTGCAATGGTCAAACAGTTTTGTTTAAAATAAAAAAGCTAACTGAGCAAATGGAGAGATTTGCCAGCGTTGCCGCTGGCCTCTCTGCCAGCTCCTCGGGGCAAAACAGCCACCCTGTTGCCGGTGGGTGCACAGCTCCCACCTCAGTGCTCCGTTTTCCTTCTCTGCTGAAGTTTTTTTTTTGGCAGGAAAGGGGCTCCCTGTGCCTGGTGCTGCTCTGCCTGGGAGCATCCTGGGCACCTGGGGTTGATGTTGAGCTGGTGGGGCTTGCCTGAAGCCTTGCATGGCTGCCCCGTCCTGCCCGTGCCAGGGGATGCTCACTGCTGTTGGCTCCTGCCAGCTCTTGCCAGTGGTATCAGCCTGTGTGGAGAAGGGTGGCTGGGGGAGAAGGGCGGCCATGGACCCTGGTGGCCCCACAACCGCCCATCCCAAGCATGGATGAGGGCTGGAATAAGGGTAGAAGTTGGGGGAACCCTGGGACAGACACAGGTGTGCTGGACAAGAGGACCATTGTGTGCCCCTGTGCAGTGAGCACCCATGGGTGGTGCTGGCCCCAGGACTACGTGCATGCCGGGGAATGGGCTCCTGCACGGGACAGCCTGGCAGTGCAGCACGTGTGTGCCAGGGCAGGGCTCTGCCTCCCCAGGCCAAGGGTACGTGCAGATCATCACTGTGGTGATGGACCACAGGGGGACAAGCGCCATGTAGCTGAGGCAGGACAGCAGGACTGCCATGACATAGCCCATGGTGACATTCAGAGCTGGCAGAGCCAGTCAGCCGCAGCTGCAGGAGAGGTACGGGGAGGACGGGGTCGAGGTCAGGCCCTGGGGCTGTCGTGGGAGATGCGGAGAGAGGGGACACAGCCTTGGGGTGCTCAGCCCCAGGTGCTGCTGGGGCTGGGGGAAGAGTATGCAGATCCAGACTGTTCGAGCTGATGCCCGGCTCTAATGTCTTGGGGATGCTGGTGTGAAAGAGCAGCTCTGCTGCCCCACGTCCCTGGGATGGGGCTTGGCCCGCAGCTATGGGGCGACTTACAGGAAGGAGACCAGCGAGCTCAGGTAGGTGAGGGTGCTGAAATGAAGGAGGATGAGAAGCTCCATGATGGACCAGGCAGCTATATGGCCCCAGCCTCACGGGATGGATGACGTCCTGCTCCCACAGCAGTGGCAGTGCAACAAATCCCCCCATTCCATTACTATGGTAACCACAGCATTTCCATCCCCCTCCCCAGCCCCCATCCCATTCCCATGGCAACTGCAGCATCCCCCCCTCTCCCTGTATCCCATTCCCATGACAACTGCAGCATCCTGCTCCCATGGCAGGGGTGCTGGTGCCACTCTGGTTTCAGCAGGAGCCCACTGCCAGAGGGGCAAAGGGTGGGGGCTCGAAGGTCCCCAGGGGACCCGGTACAAACCAGCTCTCATTTTCCTTGGGGTGCTGGGAGAATGCCAGGAGCCGTGGGGACCCATGGGCATGCTGGGATCTATCTAGGACAATACTGCACTGCTCCCCACACCTAACGCTCCAGCTCCCTCCAGCCTGTTGTCCCCTTCCCCAAGCCTGGGCTCTGCTTCTGTCCCAGGATGCCAGGGTGCTGAGCCGGGGTGCTGAGCATTGGGCCAGCCCTGCCCTCTAGTGTTGCAGGAGCCAATCTCAGCAGGGCTCAGCCCCGGGCTGCCGGGAGCTGAGCCACTGCAAGGTCCTTACGCAGCCTGCAGAGCCGTGCAGGGTCTGGGAGGCTTCCCAGCACCCCACAGTATCACCTCCCACCCAGCCACTGCTGCTGGGAGGACACGGTCCTGGACCCTGCATGGCACCATGGGGACCCCCAGCACCACAAGCCCATCTCTGGGCTGTGTGTAGGCAGCACCACCCCCGCACAGGTGCCATGCTCCCCGGCTGTGAGGATGCGCAGGCGCACCGGCACGGGCGATAACCGCCTCCCCCAGCACCCCGGGTCGATAACCGGGCGGCCGAGGCGCTTGGTGTGGCCGGGACAGCATGGGGGCACGCCAATGGACGCCCGCAGTGGCAGGAGAGGGAGGGGAGCGCCGGAGGCTGCTGGTTAAACTGGAACAAGGCGCGGCGGCCTCCCTGCGGTCCCTGCCCTGGGGACTCTGACCCCGTGGGCCGGCGAGGGGAGCCGAGGCAGGCAGTGCTGAGGAGCCCCACGGTCGTCAGGACGGAGCCGAGGAGGAGCAGAGCAGGATGGACCCCACCATGGAGCTGGCAGAGGACCCCAGGTGGGTGCTGAGGACCCCTGTGCTGCCTCACAGCCAGGCAAATCCCTTTTTGGAGCAGGATTTTGGGTTATCGCCTCTGTAAAGAAAAGGAGGTGCCTGGGGGTGAGCTGAGGTGGCCAGGGGACCCCACGGGGCTGGGTGTCCCTGTGTCCCTGCTGGCCCCATACAGCGCTCTCCTTCTTCTCCAAAGGTTCCCCCGACCGTTGGTGGAGATGCTGATCGCAAACTTCAGCGTGCCGGCAGCCTGCTTCTCCCTGCCGCCCACCTCCGGGCAGCTGCTGCAGCGTAGGTGGGGGGACCGGGTGGGGGGACCGGGTGGGGGGGACCCTCCTCTTGCCCCTGGCAGGAGCAGGACAGGAGTGAAGGATGCAGGGTGGCTGCAGCAGGTGTAGGCAGAGAACAGCCCCAAGGAAGGAGGAGGCAGCAAGAGGGAGTCTGCTGGGGTCTCAGCCTCCCACTCCATAGCCCTGCCTGCGGGGATGGGGGGGGTCTCAGGGAGGACCAACACTGGGGCAGGTGACATGGGACACAGGAGCTCTGGCATGGCCAGACATGCTGAGGATGTGGCAAGGGGCTTCCCAGACCTGTGGAGTGGTGGGTCGGGTGGCAGCTCCCTGCTGTGGTGGTCCCAGGTGGGACAGGAGGGGATGGAGCCAGCTTCTTACCCCTCCCTGGCAGAGCTGGACGCAGTCCAACTCACCATCATGGGCCTCGCCACCATCATGACTCTGGTGTCGGTTGCCATCTACGTGGAAGAGGCTTTCTACCTCACCCACAAGATCCGCTGCCCCATCAAGATGAAGACCCTCCGCTGGAGCAGCTTGGCCCCTACGGTGAGCTGGGGTGTAGGGGTGGGGCATCACCCCAGGGAGCCAGGGCTACCCAAGAGCTGCCAGCCCATGGGAGGGGGTAGCAGCAGCATGCAAAGCTTGTGTCTCCCCCAGGTTGTGTCTGTGGTCAGCTGCTTTGGATTGTGGATCCCACGCTCCATGATGGTGGTGGAGATGGCTACCACAGCGTGAGTATCGCCTGCCCCAAGGCAGGGGCATCGGGGAGCCTACGGGGCCTGACCTGCCTTCTTCCTCCTCAGGTACTTCGCCATCTGCTTCTACCTCCTGATGCTGGTCATGGTGGAGGGCTTTGGGGGGAAGGAGGCAGTGCTCAGCACCCTGAAGGACGTGCCCATGGTGGTCAGCACTGGGCCCTGCTGCTGCTGCTGCCCCTGCTTGCCCCGCATGACCATGAGCAGGTGAGGGACCGCCTGGGTAACCCCCTGCCCCTGGGGAGGGCTTCTGCCCCTGCTTCCGTTGGGGTGGAAGAAGAGTCCTGAGGCAGGGGCTTGGGGACCTCAGGGTGCTACTGGTCTCTCTCGCTGTGCCAGGAAAAAGCTTCGACTGCTGATGCTGGGGACTTTCCAGTACGCCTTCTGCAGGGTGGTTGCCGTCTTCCTGGGGCTGGTCCTGGCCACCGACGGGAAGTACAACCCTGCTGATGTGAGTGCCAGGGCACGGGGATGGGCAGGGTGACATCCCAGACAGGGAGCCTCCACCAGCCCCTGCCTTGCCCAGCAGCTTTTTCAGCCCAGGCACATTTTCTTTGCGTCCCCCCCAGATCTCGGCGGAGAGCGTGGCGCTCTGGATCAACACGCTGGTCGGTGCCTCCACCCTCTTTGGGCTGTGGGCACTGGGCATCCTCTTCCGGCAGGCCCGGCTGCACCTGACTGAGCAGAACATCAAGGCCAAGTTCTCCTGCTTCCAGGTGAGCCCCATCCTGCCCAGTCCCCCCCCTAGGTGAGGGGCTCCTCCAGCATGAATGGGATGAAGGGGCACAGGGGGAGATGGTGGGGCAGGAGCTGCTGGGAGAGCGGGGAAGGTGAAGGGCAGGAGCCTGGCAGTGGTGTGGCCCCACCACCTCAAATGTTGGTGGTTGCAGGTCCTCCTCCTCCTGACGGCATTGCAGCCTGCCATCTTCAGCATCCTGGCCAACAATGGCAGCATCGCCTGCTCGCCACCCTTCTCCTCCAAGGCAAGGTCACAGCGTAAGTCGGGAGAGGGGGGGAGCAGCGTTGCCTGCTCCTGGCTGAGCCCTTCCATCACACGTCAGGGTGCGGGGAACGGGCATGGTGGATGAAGGTGGCTTCAAATGACCCTTCTCCTCTTCCAGAGATGAACATGCAGCTGTTGATCCCACAAACCTTCATCTTGGCGGTGGTGACACGGATATACTACCGCAAGCAGGATGACAAGCCGGGCTACCAGCCTGTCAACTTCACTCCTGCAGACACCAACGTCAAGGCGTGAGCAGGAGGGATCAAAGGGGGTGCTGAGGGGCAGGGTGAGGCAAGGGGCTGCTCTGCCCTGTACAACCATCTCCTCTTCCTCCAGCCCTGGGGAGCTGCTGGCAACAGAGGAGGCAGAGGGGGAAAGGGTACCTCAGCATGGGGTGAAAGGGTCTGAAACCTGAAGGCCACAATCCCAAGGGATCCGTGGAGGTGGAGGAAGCCACCTCCAGCCCAGGGGGCTCTTGTCTAGCACTGAATAAAGATAAATTTGTACCCGAGTCTTGCGTGGATGACTGGGCTCACACTGTCTCCTGCCCAGGCTGGGTGGTAGATGACTCCACACAGGGGGAGAAAGATGGAGCCCAGACCAGCACAACCATGGCATGGGGCTGTCATGGGTGTCCAACACCCAGCCATGAGGCTGACCTCTGGGTGCTGCTGGCTGGGGTCCGATGGCCAAGGCAATGCCAGGGCAACGGTGTTTTCTTCAGAGACCTCTGGATGGATCTGGCCCATCCCTGGGGCACGTCCTCCACAGCAGGGGCTGCTCCGGAGAGAACAGTGGGAGCATCTGCACCTGCCAGCCTGGGGCCAGACAAAGGAAGGAGCCTGGAAGCACCTTCACAACACAGACAATTATTTAGTGCTGCTTTAATCAACCTTGCCCAGGATCTGCTCCGACAGCAGTATCTGCTTTACACCTACAACAGAAGTGGGGACAGCCATCAGGAGTGACGATGACTTACAGAAACCTCTGGGTTATTTCCATCCCCACCACCGAAGCATCTTCTCACACAAACCACTGCTACGATGGCAGGTGAGGAGACCACGATGGGAGCCAGCTGCGCAAGGATGGCAGAAGGAATTTGGCACACACAGAATAAAACGACTTTGCATTTATTTGGCTAAACATAAAAGCCAAAAACCCAACTCCAGAACAAGCCAGTAAAACACACGGTGTGCACACAGGCCCATACAGAAAAAACAGCACAGCAAACACCGACCGGGAAGAGCCAGCTTGAAGCAGCCGCTGCTGCGGGGCTGGAGGTGACGGCAGGACTGGGCAGTGCCGTGGCCAGAGATGGGCAGCAGATGCCAGACTGTCAGTGGTAAGACCAGAGCCTGCTGCTGGGCACCATCAAAGCTTCCCCTGCTCTGCTCCCTGGTGCTCTCCCACCACAATACCTCTGGCCAGTGTGACATGTTGGGTAAGCAGAGTCAGAAAGCCAAATATTCCCCCAACTTTTCACTGATTCATTCTGGGGAAAAAGCGAGTTTTCTGCCCCATGAGGAAGGGGGAAAAGTGACTCAGAGCTTTTTGCAGGCAGTTGTGTTCAAACCGAAACCACTCAGAAGATGAGCTGGTGGTTAGAAATGAGATTGCCACATTTGACAGATTCCTGGCAATAGCGCACAGCCATTACCAACGTGGCTTCCTAGGCACCAGCAGAAGTGCTGGCACCCAGCACTCTCATGGTTTTGACAAGCAGCAAAATATGGGACTTGTCCCTCCCCCCCCCCCATCAGAAAACCAGACTCAGCTCCTTACCTGTGGCAGGCAGGAAACCCACACCTGTACACCAGGGAGCCCCTAGCAGGGAGAAGCCCACCCTGAGGGTGGTCACTTTGGTGAGTCCCACCAAGGGCACTGCTACTGCCAAGAGTATTCGCTGCTCCAGTGCCTGCCTCTGGTTACAAGAGCCGGACCCCACAATAAAGTCCCAACCCTCTATAAAATGCACAAAATTACATCAGTGCAGGCACGTGCCATGATTTCCTCAAGAGATTAAAGACTTCCTCCTACAGTTCTAAGCAATATGCTGTTCAAGTGCCACACTCTTCATTCACGTCTTTCTTCTACCAGCATCCTCGGCGCCTTTCAGCTTTGTCCTGCTGCTGCTGTTCTGTGCCATCAGAAAATCCTCTCCCGGGGGCTGGCTGCTGCCGCCAGCAGCCTCACACCCCAGATCTATAGAGGAACTGAGGTAGGGCTGTCTCGCAAGAGTCAACACCTCTGGATTTAGCAGCATCAAGCTCCACGTGTTCTTCAATGCATGCTAGTCAAGTTTTATTTTTCCCCTCTACCTCTTATGTTGTGCTTAATTCAAGCATGCCTCTTGTGGATGCTTCTTTTCTGAAGTGTGGGATGGATTAAGGACATGCAGGACAGCCCTGAAGCAGCAGCAGCAGGGTATATCTGCAGGTAACAAGAAGTTCCTGGAGAACTTGGCTTGCATGTCTTGCCCAAACATCAAGCTCTGTCCTGTTACTGATAGGACAGGGCAACACTGGAGATGAGGCTGGTCCAGCAATCCAGGAGGAAACAATAAAACAGGGTGGGGGAAGACTAGTCTGGGGTTCGAGTGTCCATTTTAATTTAAGTGCAAGGAGGAAGCAGGGATTATTGGTTACAAGAAACAGCTCTATTATTTCAAGCTACATGTAAAACCATGGCTGGCTTCTTACCAAGGACCCCGGGTTTTGCCGAAAGACCAAGAAATACATTAAGGTCTCCGCAGAATAAACCACCATTCAGAACACCATTGTTACTCCAAAATTACAGAACACTGTTGTGAATTTGTGTTTAAAACAGTAGGAAGGCTCTAAAGCAGCCTGGCCTTCGTGATCCAGCTCAGGAAAAAAATACCCATACTGAGGGAAGGGTGAGGAAGGGAAAGTGAGGAGGATGAGAGAAGACAGAATGTAGGTGATATAAAGTAAGTGCTCTACTACTCATAAACCAGGGGATTAACTGGCTTGTACCAAGTGACTGTTATTTGCTCCTTACAGCTTAAAATCCACAGCAGCCAGCCACGTTCCCAGAGCCGTGCACATCCCTGCTGAGAGAGGTCCAAGTGGCAGATGAAGAATCCCCAAAATACCCCTTCCCTTATCGGCTCTGGCCTCAACAGAAGCACAGAGTCTGTGTCAACCCCTTTGGGCAGCGTGACAACAGATCAGCAAGATACAAGCTGGAAAGCAGCAGCAACCTGCTCCTACCACAGGGCCCGTGTCCCCTGGAAGCATCGCATGGCGCAGAGCCTGCGGCAGCACTTGACAATTTGCCTCCTTGCACCCGCTGCTCCTCGAGCCCCCCATCCTGCTCTGAAGATCCCCCCTGCAGTCTTGCTGACCGGGCTCTGAGCTGTCCTCCTCTGCTCCCAGCATCGCAGGAGGATACAGGCAACTCAGCCCAGCAGCTCCACCCAGAGACAATGGATATCACAGGCAAACCTGAACAGAAAAAGCAAGCGGGAGCTTCACAGCTACGTGACAGTGAGTCCAGTCCCTCCAGCGCTGGCTGCCGGGACAGAGCGCACCGACCTGCTCTGTGCACAGGCACGCAGCTCGGGGAGGGCAACTGCCCGTGGGAAGCCGCAGGCCACAAAGCTCAGTGTTTATTACAGACACAACAGCAGGTACGACTTGGACCATGGATTCAAATGAGATTACATGTCTAAAATCTTAAAAAGCTGCAGCGCGCTCTGATGTTCTCCCAGGTCCGCCTCAAGGAGCAGAGTAAGCGGGCACAGATTTGTGCATTTATTGCGCAAGCCAGGTAACTGTCATACGGGACTGGGACCCTTCACTGGCGTAAAACGTGCCCTTCATCTGTCCAGCTGCACACACCGGCATGGACAGCAAACTGGCTGTACGAATTCATGTTTTGTCCTTATAGCAGCAACTTCACGGCACCAGTGTAAAGGACCGCTCCAGCCCTTAGAGCACAGCAAGTGAAACACAGACAAACACGCACAGAGCACAGTGTTGAGGGGCCATTTGGACAGACAGTAAAACGTATTACACACCAGAGACTGGGACAAGGAACTTCTCAAAGGAGCATACACACATTCGTTTCCTACCTGGGCTCTCAGACACCCCAGGAAACGCACAGAAAACAGCAAATGCCCTGAAGCAAAGATTCATTCTCTTCTCTCCACCAGCAACTGAGGGCTGAATTTTAGCTCAAGATTTAGCAGTCTTGTTAAGATAGGCTGGAAAAGCCTTTCCCCTGCAGTCCCCATACACATCTGGAGCTGCGAATGCCAAGTGCTTACGGGGTTTGCGACTCTATTGTGCTGCGACTTCTTCCAGGGTGTAACTCCTGCGTGCTAAGCTGGTAGCCCCCTCCCCAGCACGTCCTCATTGCGACACGCTGGGAAGCTCAGCTAAGAGGCATGCAAGCACTACAGGATCTGCTGGATAGATTCCTATCGGCTCCAGTGCGGCAGAGATGTCTCTATTTCCTAGAAGCCTCTCTACATCACCGCTTCCTGCGTGCTCTTGAGGTCATTCTGGTTGAGGAACCTTTCGTTTGGCAGTGGCACAGATACTGCCTGGGGTTGGGGGACATAAGACAGAGGAGCTGAAGGAAAGAGGGGACAAGATGGGTCTTCCCAGTCTCCCTCTTGCCTGGAGGTTTAACAGGGAAAAAGAAACCAAAACAAAAGCCACACTTGAGTGCTATTCTTTGCGCTTTAAAAGAGAATTTTCTTAAAATATAAAAACCATCTTCCCCCTGAAAACCACTAGAACGTAAACAATAAAAAGGGGATTTGGGGAGGAGAAGGGAGAGGAGGTTTGAATGCGCTTCCAGGCAGCAGCCCTTGCCAAGAGCAATGGGTGCCTCCAAGGCCCTGTGCTCACCGTCAGCCCTGTTCCTATGGCTCTCTTGCTCATTTAGAGTTCCCCAGTGGGTCTGGACTTAGGATTCAGCAATTAGCGGTTCACAGCAAATCCTGGCTGGTAGCTTAATCCTCTTCATCCTCACTGATGTCGTAGGTGACTGCAGACTCATTCCTGGAGCGGTTGGCCGGCGAGGAAGGAGGAGTCTTGGTTGAAAAGGGCCAGCGGAAGGAGGGAGACGGGGAGCGGTCGTGTGTGGGGCTACTGCTGGGACTCTGCTTTGGGCTGATGGCCTGCAGCATCCGGCCCTTGCCCTCCTTCAGCATGTGTTTCTAGCGATGGAAGCAGGAAGACAGTTAGCATGGCTCAAATAGCGATGGAAATGGACACTACTTACAGCTTGTGCAGCAATTTGAGTGGTGTCCCTCCAATGTTTCGTGCAATGTAAGAGCAGAAAAAGCCCGAACATCGCTCTAGCCTTTGGAAACTGCATGCAGTGTAATCATCACCCATTTTCAAGCACTTCTGGCATGAAGTGCCTGTGATCTTTACCTAGCAGCATAGGAGAGCCTGGCAAAACCAAGTAGCTTCAGACTCATCCCAGGCTGGCGACAAAGCGCCTGCCAATCGCTTGGTTGCTCAGTGGCCTGCAGAACACAAGCTGGAGTTTACAGGTCAGCTTGTGGGACATGGGGACTTTTCATGCTACAGCTGTAACTGGCTTTATCCAGCTGGCAAGGGTGAGGGCTTCCTGCAAAAAGGCTGTCCACACCTGGGACAACTTGTCTGGAGACCAGCAGCACATCAAGCATTGCAACAAACTGCAAATCTTTGCTCTGCAGAACGTGAGCTCCAGAAGCCCTACAATGACTGCTGAGCTCTCTGAAATCCCCTTTCCCCAGAGTGGCTCCTTACCAATGCGCCTTCTGGGCCAAACATCTCCAGGAAATTGCCAATGAACTCCCGGGACTTCTCTTCCCACTTCTGAATGAGATCGATACTCTTCTCCTCCACTTTCTGGACAAATTCCTTTGACTTCTCCTCTACATCCTTCACCCTCTTTTTCACCTTATCCACGCGCTCCTGGAGATGATATTTCTTCTCCTGTACAGTAAGTGGTGGATCAGAATACAGCTCACCAGATCTGAGTGGTGACCATCTCTGCTCTGTGTTATTACACTGAACTGCTGCTTAAGACTCAGCATCTCCATTAGTCTTGTGACACTTCTCCTTCACGTCAGTGACACTTCTTCCCTAGACTAAATGGCAGACACACAGTGGCACTGTGAGATGCTTTGTGGCAGGCACTGGCACAGTACAATGAGCGAGACTAAACCCAGAGATAAGCACTATCTCATAGCAGTGCATGGAAGATTAATCTTTATATTGTATAAATATTTCAGAGTGACCTGCTGTAGGTCTCTCTGCATATCATGATAGCACAAAGTCTTTTTGCTGGGTGTTTTTAAACAGAGGCAGAGTTGCATGCCAAGGAGAGGCCAAGTAGATGATACCTCTCCTGTTTCATTTTTTGTATAAGATTGTATTTTTAAAAATAAGCATAGTATCGGAGTGCAAAAAAAAAATTTACTACTTTACTTCCAACATCAGAAACTCCTTCTGCCATGTATTCTGCTTGTGGGCTAGAGCTGCTCAGCACAGGATCAGAGTGTGTCCTTCTCTCCTACTCAAGCACTGCTGCTCCTGCAGCTCCAGGAAGGGAATAGTACAGTGAGAACTGGATCAGATTTTATACTAACAAATAACTCTACCTTAGGAAGGTGGCTGAGGGAAGAGGAGAGAGATGAGACACAGTGACTGCTGCCAAAAACAACCTACGCTTCATTCAATTCAAGAAAACACACATTTCACCACACATCCTGCCTCCAGCTTTCAACAGGTAAAATGTCACCAAGACATTTCTGACAATGGAGCACTATTAGCAAAACCCCAGTTCCTCTGGGTGGGTCCCAGAGGAAGTTTCAGGGGCAGAAGTCGTCAAACTTCTACTCCAAGGACATTGGAGCGGTGCAATTGCTTAGCTCTGCAGACTGGCCTTTTACTGGCACAGGACTTGTTACCACTAGACAAGACTCTACGTCTCCACAGTATAAGATTCTGCTTCATGCAGCTTGTAGTAAACTCACATTTATGAAGCTGACGTTGAGCTCTTTAGCTGTGTAGCCCCGCTGCAGGTTCCGTCTGGCATAAACATCATAGTCCCGCACAATCCGGGTGATGATATCTGATGTTGAGATCCCCTCGGTTCTCTGAGTCGGAGCAAACATGCCTAAAGTTGGGGAACAGGACCCAGGACAGCTGTAGCAAGACACATGGTAAAAAGCTGCTGCCGCTTCTATTAGGAAACAATCTCTCCTGTCAAGAGCTCATTTCCCAACTGTCCTCACACCACCACATCTTTGTCCTTCAATGCACACCACCACAGTCCTCCTTTCTGGGACTATGAGGAAGACCTAAGAAAGACCTAAGCATCTCAAAAAACACATCAAAATACCACATTGTCTAATGAAAAGCTCTTCACTTTAGCTGGTTTAAAGGCTATTGACTATAATCCACTGCATATACAATGTGGTGACAAGGACAGGACAAGGCTTCCTACAATTTAGCTAAATTCATGAGATTCTCCATTTGTGAGAATCTGTAAACCACACCGTAGTATTTTTCCCAAAAGGCAGCTGTTAATTCAATCACAATAGCTAGATTGGAAGTAGGAATTAATGCTGGACAATGGAACAGCCCTAGGCTCATGAAGTAGGGCCCAAAGCCCTTCTTCCTGTACTCAGAGCCTCCTGGGCAGACCTTGTTCCTGGAGGTCCCCTGCCACTTCCCCAGGCATAATCCTGCCGTACAGAGGCACAGGAGAAACTACAAATCTTTGACAGGAAGCCCTGGTGAATCTGACCCAGACCCACCTGCTTCTTTGATATGCTTATAAACATCATCACTGCCGGCAGAAGAATAGGGGATGTCATCATGTGCAACAAAGTCGATCTGAAAATTAAAAAAGCAATGCGAGTCAACATTTCACCTTGACCGCGCAGGTCACCTGCTTTCTGTCACAGGATGGATGTCACTTTTTGCTCAACATCTCCACGCAGGGGAATGAGAGAGAACAGCAAGACACTTTCCTCTGTTGAAAAGCAACACAGAGCAGTCCCAAGTTCTCATGGACAACTGCATATCAATGTTGTAGGCACATGCCAGAGAGGAAAGGCTGGGACTAAGGACACAGCTGTTTTAAGCTTCACAGAGAAGTGGCTTGTTAATGGCAACAAGGGGAGACTAAGCAAACTCCCCTGAAGACTCCTTCACCTCCCAAAGCAGTTCAAAAAGATGTCAGAGATTCCTTTCACTTTATCTTACAAAATGATAAAAGACTCTCAAGGCAGCTTGCCTGGTGTCCTGCTCCAGGGAAGCTGATGTAGATGTAAAGCTGCTCCTGCTGCAAGCAGGGAGTTGAACCAGATGCCCTCCAAAAACCCCTTCCAACCCACATTATCTTCTCCCTACTGCCGTGTTTCACACCAATCTGTAACCAGCATTGACTTCTGGAACGGTGAGAACCCTCTCAGGCTTTTTCACCATGTCACAATCTCTACCTTATTTTAACATTACCTGCCAGCTCAGCAAATGCTTCTAATCTCCCAAGAAACCCACTCGATTCCCATAACCCAGCTCATTCTATATTTAAGGAGTTTCAACAGAAATGGGTTGCTCAGAAAGAGGTCACCCCCACAGATGAATTCTTGCTGTAAATAGCAAGCACAGACAGAAGCTAATCAAAATTTAGAACGATCAGATGTCACAAATTACCCTGTGCTCTGCCAGGAACTCGGGGGTGAGCGTCCACGGCGCATTTCTCACCACTTCGTCCACATAGCGACAGTGCTGCACAGCGTCATACCGCTCGTTTTCATTCATTACTGTGAAGCCCTTGAAGTTATGGGTTAGCTCATCACTGCAGACTGAAGAGGCACAGAGAAGAGTGAGCTTGAGGTACTTACCCACCGCTTTACACAGAAAGGTCCTTGCACGCAGTTCCAGCTGCTGACGGAGGCCGGTGCTGGCACTTTGAAACCCAGCTCCTCCAGCCACAAAACACCAGGAACAGGGAGCGGTGCAGGGCACTAAACTCCTGAGCAATTCTAGGCAGGCTGTGCAGGGAATTTCTGCCCAAGACGGGGACCTACACACCAAGCCTTCAAGGTCTCTAGAACCTACACCACTTAACAAGAAAACCAGCCAATACAGAAGACAACTCTCCTGTACGAAATGGCACCTGGGGCTCTATCGGGCAGAAACCTGCTTATTAACCTAGGAATGTCTCAGGCCTGGAAGCTGAAGCCCATGAAGAAAAGCACCTTCCCTGGGCTCTTTATTTCATAAAATGCCATATGACAGTCTAGTTCTTGGAAAGTTGTATTAAAACAAAGGGTTAGTTTGCAGCAAATCAAGTTAGCTTAATAATTATGTTCTATGAGATAGTAAATGAACAACTCTTCATAATCTGCTATGTAAGACACTGAGAAGGAGGGAGTTTTATTTGGTTGACTCAAAAGTAAACAAGTCTCACTGGTATTGGATGTATTTATGTTCTAGACAAACAGATGATAAAGAGTGGGTGAGATCGCTCCCAGCTTGGAGCTAATGTTCACTTGGGCTGTGGCCTCTCATCTCAGTCCCTGGTGCAAGGGGAGCAGCACACTACCCTTCCATCTCACCAGCCTCCCAGCGGCAGAGATCGTGGGGATCTTGCTACATGAAGATGTTAATAGCTTCACCTGAAGTTATTTTCCTGTTTGATGTAGGTGGGGATGTCTTTCTGCCTGCAAGATTTCTAAGCTCAGAGTGTTTTGTAGGTTGTAGCAACTATTTCAGCTCTCCTCCTTCTCCTCCCCTTCCAGAAGCTACTGTAGCACACAAAAAAATGCAGAAGTACCACTATAAAAATGCCCTCAGCAGGGAGTGAAACTGCGATAAGGAAACAAACCACACAAAGACGCTATGATTGCTCTATCACAGACACAGTTTCTTTTTACTTCAGGAAGCTACTAATAGTTGAGAAAACTAGTTAAAGGTATTCTCAGCTCTGACACTTGAACATAATTACACAGCCTGACCAGAGGTCACCTTCTGATAGACAACATGCACAGCCTGACACGTCTTTAAGGTGGGTGAAGGCACGGGCACAGAGGCACTGTGTGGACAGAGACCACCGTATTACAGCAGCCAGAAAAAGAGTTTCTCCTTTCCTACTATATTTTTAGAGGAGGCCTGGCTGAAACACCTCTGGCCCTCAGGCAGTCAGCAGGATACTCCTGGCATCACCTACAGCCCTTTGAACCCAAGAGACAGAATGGGGAACTTCTGTTTGTACTTTCATACTCAGATGTGCAACTCACCAGTATATGTCACAAAACAGAGGGGTCAAATTAGAACAACCTGATCAGAAATCATTTCCTCAAGCGTTCATTTGGTACAGGGTATCTTTCTGCAGACACAGTAACTCTCAATATATTGCAGTAAGTCCTCAAGAACATTTGGGATAACTGGCTACAGTGAGAGCCACTAGACCATAAAGACAAACACCCTTCTATGCCATCTGTATGCACAACCATGGATGGAGGTAAACCATACTCCTACGACAGCCAACGTCAACAAGGTCACTCCTTACCTCCAACAATGAGGTATGTGTTTGGGAAGAGGTTCTTGGCTTGCATCAAGGCCCGGGCATGTCCAGAGTGAAACAAGTCAAATATTCCATCAGCATAAACTCTGACAGGGCGATCCACTGTGCCAAAGAGACAGAGAAACATTTGTGAAGATGTCTTTCTGGAGAAGCAGCTGCTGCTCATGCCTGCATTTGGGGACCTTTTGAAACTCGTGGGCATGTTGCAGAAAACTGGCAGAATACAGAGCCACAGCCAGGAAAGATTTGTGAAGCGAAACAGCTGGCGCTCTGCCTTTCCATATGGAAACAAATGCTGCTGAGCACAGAGTTCAAAAACAGACTCAAAACTTACCACACATCCACCAAAACAAGGTGAAGGGAGATCAAGGGAAAAGCAAACCCTGGATGCCTCCCTCCTATAGAAATCCAAATGCAGCATTACCTTTTTGCACAGCAGTGAGCTACCAGACAGGAACTGGCAAAAATGTTTTATAGGTGCCTGTTTTCACCCTGCCAGCCAGGATGACATCTCAAGACCGTTTCAGCATCCTCCCCTGCAGCCCACTGCCGCAGCTACCAGTCTGGCTGAGGGACCAGACTGTTCTGATTCCCCGTCAGCATCAGCGGCTCCCCCGGTCCCATGAAGTCCGTGGCTGTACCCAAAAACCCAGCTGGAACAAAACTTTCATCAGGCCACCTCTGCCAGGGCAAATTGTAGCTCAGCTCTTTGAGGTCAGCACAGAGGTTAAGTGACAGTCTAGCACTGCCATGTAATAGCAGGAGGGTCCCTGACTTCTGGTCTCCTGGGACCACACAGGACTCCAGCCCTTTTGCTGCTGGGAACAGAAAGCCACATATTCTTGGTATCCAACACGCCGGCGAACGGCCTGCTGCTCTCTGGCCCAATTCAGGTAGGCAGACTCAGAGGAGCGGCGTGAGCAGAGGCACGCCAAAGCTGCAGCGTGGAAGGGAAAGAGATAAGACCTAGCAGGAGAGCTGACACCCCATGGGTCTGAGTAGGGCCCTGAAGATACCTAGAGGCAGAGCCTGGGAGGCAGCAAGAGGATCGGTTAATGCAGAGGTAGGGCTGTTAAATTCCAGCTAAGCAGAGGAGTCAGTCTGAGGACAGCCTCTTACAATCACTGTTCAGCAAATCCACCTCAGAGGCCAAGAGGCTCTGGAGAGCCGAAGATCCGAGACTGCAAAAGCTTTCTGTATGCCAGAAGAGGGCTGGTCCTGGCAGGCCTTTAAGAAAGTACAACAGTGTTCTGGAAATTGGCTGGGACACCCTTCCCTTTTCCTCCATCCCTGCAGCAGCTACAGTTCCTGAGCACAGGCATAAACAGCAACAAGGAAGCATGCAGGGTATTTAGTCTTAGCAGGCAGGAGAGCCATTGCTGTTGAAATCAGGGACCTTTGTGCAGGCTCTGGAGACTTTCAGCCGGGAAATTAATGCAGACTGTGAAAAACATTGGATTTGCAGAACCTCCTGCAGGAAATCACTGCCAGGTCTCAAATCTGAGCTGGCTAATCTCTCAGCAGCAGTCAGGTAGGTAGAAGTGCCGAATTTTTATTGTCTCGGTTTCCGTAACAGAGAGGCCAAGTAAGACAGCACCATCTGCACACTCTGTTTGGCGAGAGAAGGCAGCCATCCTTCAGGAGGCAGTCCTGCCTCTGCCTCTCCTTTGGTCTTGCAAAGAGAACAGCGTTTCTCCCAGCCTGGTTTAGAGGATAAAAGGACATGTTCTTGTTGCAGGGCTGGCCCACTCTGTTTAATGTGACTTTAATTCAAATCCAGGCTAGAATGGGACATTCTGGACAAAGATGTATATTGGTTTTATTTGCTCATTTCAAGTTTCAGAAGAGATGACTTTTAACCTGCTTAACTTTAAGCTGCCTCAGACAAAGTAGTACAGGAAAATGTTCAACTCTGATACTACTCTAGAGCTGTCAGCGGTACAGGAAGAGCTAAAACACAAATATCTATTTGCTTCAAGTAGACTTGCTGGCGAAGGCATGTCTCCTCACACACAGAGGCTCCAATTTCGGTTGTAAAGGCAGGCCCAGTTTCACATGGGAACAGTTATCCACTCACCAAAGCATTAACTAAGTCATTGGCTGCAAACCCGGTCTGGCACACAAGGTTGGTTTGGTCTCAGAGATATCAAAACCATACCTGTCCCTCCCCAACCCAACATTTATACAACCCTTCCAGTCTGGTTTTTACTTACAAGGGGTCCCTCTCATCGCTTCTTCATATGTTACTCTGATGTATGGCTTGCTGTAATCCATTTCCACTTCATCTGAAAATGGAGCCGGTTCCCTCAGTCCCTAAACCACCAGAGAAGGTTAGCTGTGAGAATGAAACGTAGCACCAGCACTGCGACTGCAGTGTCCTAGTCACCGAGTGACTCGCTGTGTCTCTGCACGATTCAAACATATGCGCTGAAAGTCTAATTAGTATTAAACCTCAAAACAGCCCTGCAGGGTGATTAGCCTGAGTTTAGAGAGAAAGAGAGACAGACAGACTTTTGACAAACAGCAGTTCACAGCAGCACAAGCCAAGCTTCATCAAACCTCGCTGTCGCAGCTCCAGCTACGCCCGCCCAGGCAAGACCATGACTTTGCTGTGCCTGAGTGGTTGTGCTGTGCTGTACAAATTTTAACAGCTCCTTGATCTGAGTATACGAACAAGCAGAAAAGCAGTACCAACAGCAGCACAAATTCCCATAAAATGTGTGTATCGCCACACACAATGAGAGACTGATCTCGATCCGTGGCAGAATATCTCCAACTGCCACAGGAAAACCCCTCTAATCTGCTAGCTTGACCACAGCAGTATGTTTAATCGGCAGCTGAAGTCCAGGTATCGTTTCTGGTCTCCTCAGAATGGGAACCAAACATCTGCCCTCCCCATAACAGAACAAGCAGCTTAATTTCCTTCCAGCCAGAAGGTGTGGGGCAGCAATGGATGACTCCTTCCTGAGCCAGACGACTAGGAAACAAGCTTGCAGATCATTACAATAATACCTTCAAGCTGCAAAAAGCTAATCAGCAGTTTCCTCTCTGGCTTCCTGTCCCATTGCAGCATCCTGCCACGGTGCCCAGCACCACTGTGACCAGAAAGACCGTTGCTATTATTGCTAATGTCATTCCTTCTTACAGTGCTCAAAGTGAAGTGCACAGGCGAGCAACCACTGACCACTACATTCAAGCAAACTGATACCACTGAAAATCTCCTTTAACTTACTGAGGCTCTAGTACCCGCGTTTCACACACCACCTCCTCTACCAGGATCCTTACTGTTAGGTTAAGGCCTGCAGGTCTCTCCTTTCATCACTGCCATTATATCTGGGACTTGTGAAGATCCTTTGCAGTTTGACTGGCACATACCTGATATGAAGCTAGGAATAAAAGCATAAAAAACCCCTATCAAAATTATCAGAGGATCACAGGGAAATGTCCTCAAAAGCTCCTGCCGGAGCCTTGCCCTTCCTCTGCAGTGGCTACAAGGGTCAGGACTCAACCTGATGTGCACAATACAACATGCTTATGCATCAGCAGACTTGCTATTACCATCTGCTGCCGAGCCCCGCTGCTTCAGGGGAAGGCTCTGCCAGCCAGCTGTTTAGGTGGGAGCAGGAAAAGCTTCAAGGTAACGTTACAGTTAGGCAACACTATTACTCTTGCTATAATAAATAAATCTTTCACAAAAGGAAGAAAAAAAAGAAATCTTTCATCAGGAGGTCCGCATTAGCCCTGTGGCTAAAAAACAGCCAGGAAGTATAGAAAGTGGCTAGATATTATTTGTCTGTGCTGCTCATAGGCAGATGCTTTATTTCTTAACACAGGGCAGACACCAACTTGAAGAGCAAGTGATTCCCATGGCATAACTGCACACTTCTCTGTCCTTATCAAAGTATGTGTGGTCTTTAAAAGGGACAGGGTGGGTTTTGACAACAATTAAGGATATTAAGACTCTGTAGGGTAAGTCACACAAGAGCTCAAGCCTCCATTCCCAAAGCTCACCTCCCCAGTTTTCACTGCCTGTGCTGCTATTACTTCATTACCATCTGTAAAATGCCCTGGGACAGGACTGAAGTACTCCTGAAGAACAAAATGTTATCAAAGAGGAAAGCTGCAACATGTCACCGTATTCTGCCAAGGACTATGACCCCAATATGACGTGGCAGGGATGGTAGCTGGCTTTTGACAAAGATAAGGGAAGAGCAACTAGAGCACACGTGGTATGTAGGACAGCTGCAGGAATAGGGCAGAGGAGAGCTGTAAAAAGCCCATCATCGCAATATTGTGGCAAGGACAAGCTAAAGTCAACTCTTTGCACTGGCATTAACCGGCACAGACCCCCTTTAGAAGAGGCCCCACTAGCTGTAGCTTGTTAAAACTGTCACGAGGTTGATCTAGAAGGAGAAATCCTTTTGGTTTTCTGTTGGTTTTGTTGTTGCCTTTTTTTTTTTTTTTTTTTTTTTTTTTTTTTTTTAAATGAACACTCCTGAAATACAGCAACATAAATGCAGTCTCCGGCCACACCAGCAGAATCAAACGAACGGTAATCTTCCCAGTATTTCAGAACGCAGGTGCAATAGACTGCTTCCGCAGGTGCTTACAGACTTCAGGCTCTCCTGCAGTTTGCCTGACTTGAACAAGACTGCTTTCTGCTAGGTGTTACATGCTTGTTTGGAGTATTCCTCCCCCCTGCTGGGTCACTTAAGAAAACCCGCCTGTGAGAAACGAACGCTTACTTCTCCATGGATATCTATATATCCGAATGCCTGTTCGGGTTCAGCTTAAGTGACTACAAACAAGCTGGACACATCACAAAAGCAGCTTAGCGATGCTTGCCCCAGACCTAATTTAAGCCCCTGTTTTAAGTATGTTACTCGTATGAATAAAGGAAGATTTTAAACTGGCTTTGCAAGAAAGATAGCTACTGTTATTTGCTTATTTCCCGCCCCCCTCATGTTTTCCGTGTCCACAGAAAAACCATCACATTTATCTTTCTGCTGTTACGGCTCCATGTCCTAATCTCTCAGGCACCTAAAGCTCCTGTCTCTGCTTACTTACGAATGAGCGTCGGGACATTTTTGGAGGGACTCCATCCAGCTCTGTCGCCCCATTGGGGCCAGATCCATCTTTTCTTCTCTTTCGGGAATTCAGCCTGGAGGAGGTCGGTGGCTCCATCTTGCCAAGCACGTCCAGTAAGAACTGGAACAAAATGAAGGGGGAGGGGGGGGAAAGACATTTCTCAGCTCTTCCAAAACAGAATCTGTCCACAGCAGGCACAGTGTACAGAAGGTCAGCGCAAAGACACAGCCACCTAACAAGGGGCTTAGCCAGTTGTATTTGGCATCAGCTGCCAAGGCTTGACAAACAGTGCCTGGTGGGAATACTGAATCATTCAACGCAACTCGGAGCTGTTCTGCAGAGAGACGCGTGCAGCCATCAGCTGGCTGGAGAGAAACTCGCACAAGAGTTGCAATGCAAGTTACAAATCATTATTACAAGGCTAATTATGCTATTTTAGCATCTGAAAAGCAACCTAAGGATTATGGCATGCCCGGTCCGCATTCAGCCCTCCCCCAGCTCTCATTCTGATGAATGCAAACACTCTTCTACCGCTCTGTGCCCCCCTCTCACCCACCAAGGCAGCCGGTGGGTGTGCTGCATCCCTGCACAATCCTGAAAAGAGGAAGGAGCAGGTTTAAGCAGAAGGACAAGGGTGAAAGAAGGGGTGCAACCTACGGTCATGACTTAAATAACTAGCTGGCTTGCTGTTTGCTCTGCTGTTTGTGCAAGACCGAGCTGCAGCTCCCCAGCGGGGACAGCTCACCTTGGGATGGCCGCCACCGTGCTCCCCTCTCGCCCCCTGTCCCCACTGCAGTGGTGACTCAGCCGACGGTGAAGCAGCTGCTGAGACCACACTAGGGCACACTTACTTCTGGCACTTTATGTACCAGCTTGTAATTAGCAGCGGTTCAGCTGAACTGCTTCTGTGATGAATAGACAGACAATCAGTGTGGGACAGAAATCGTGACAGCTATCTGGAAGTAAGCTATCCCTGCTTTTGAGCTGGAGTCACCAGTACCTTCCTAAAAGGGCCCTGGAGCATTAGGAGGCTCAGCACTTCACACAGCTGAAGCAGAGCTAGGGATTTATAGAGAGGCATGGCAGCAACCATTCCCTTTTCAGCTGCTGCAGGAGTTAGAAACAGGTGCTAGATTTGCAAAGTTTGTAACTAAAGGGCAGCATTCTCTCTTGCTCGCTTGAAGCGCGTAGCTCTCCCGTGCAGCACACTTGGCACTTGTGACTTGCCGTTCCCGAGAGCAGCGTGACCCCTCCGCCCAGGAATGATGCTTATGTGCATGTCTCAACACCCTCATAATAAGAGCCATGTGGAATTTAAAATGTCTTCCCACCCACACGCAGTGGGTGAGCTGGAACACGTTAGGTGGGGCAAGTGCAAGGTATGAGAAGGGCCGATGTCCCTCTGAACACCACCCCTCTCCCGGGCAGAGGGTCTCTGCCGAGCGTTACTACTCCGGGCGAGCTGGGACTGCCCTCAGTAAGGGCTGCTGGGCACAGCTCTGCTGTTCAGCAACCGAGAAGCGTGGGCTTTGTGAAAGAGAGCTGTTAAGAAGCAGATTTAATGATCGGGCTCACTCAAATGACTCCAGGTTAAGGAATGTTCCAAAATAAGGAGTCAAATGCAGTTTAATAACACGTGAGCATACCGATCTCCCCACCTACTATCAACAAGATGATACCTTAAGAACAGCATTAGGGCCAAACACAGCTGAACTGGTTTTGGGCTGCATGCGTGTAAGTATCCCGGACCGCTCTGCTAGTCCTACACAATGCACTAAGAACAGGAAAAGAGAATCTTAGGTGAGTGGATAGCCAAAAAAATATTGGGGAGAAGACAAAAGCGAAGGTGAAGAGCAGCCACGAGGACATTTCAGAACTGCATGAGCCATCCAGCACTCACTCCGTAATGCCTGCGAGTCAAGTTTGCGGAGTTTCCCCCATTCCAGTAATTAATTTACTATTTCCTAACAACATATGGGAACATGCAAAAGCAATCTCAAGCAAAAACAGTTTGCAACCCTGAACTCCAAGGCTTCAAACGCTTAAGCAAACGTTTAACTTTCAGGCAAGATCTGGGCTATAAATGCAGCAGCTTCCAGAGCGCCTGTGGAAACATAGGGTATGACAAGTAATTCTTAGGTTTTGCAAGGTGCCATCAGTTATTAACTTCACCACCACGGTCCTATCAGAAACCATCTAATTCAGAAAAAAGCAGCAGACCTCTGTCTTTGGTTCAAGTTCACAGAAATGGTGGGGGAAAACAGCAGCAGACTTGCTTGTTACTTGGTCAAAATACTTTCACTATTTCAAGTCACCTGTTGGTCTCTGACCACTCGCTTTCCTTCCCTTTGGAGACAATTAAAAGGTCTGTTAATACCCTGAATGCAGACATTCTGAACCACTGCCCAGCAAAAATATTAAAAAGCACTGGCAGAGGCTTTGGTGCTGAGGCACGGACATCGCAACCTCCACACACCAACAGGTAAAGCTCTTCCAGCGTTAACCTGGCCCAGCAAAGCAACCAGACTTCTCTGGCACACGTACACGCTCTGCTGAGTTCTCACCAGCATCTCGCCGCTGGGTGCGGAGCCCACGGCCAGCCAAGGAACCGCAGGTTACAGCGCAGGGCAACGCCGTGCTTTGTGCTGACGTACAGCAGCGCTGTCCGAGCCCAGGAGAAATCTCCAACAGCTTCTTCCAACCCCATGCTCCACCATCTGCTTTCCTCCACCCTAACTCACTTCTTCGCTTCTCAGGGTACACGTAGTCAAATGACGGCAAACAATGGCTTAAGCGAATGGATTTGATTTGCATTAAATAAGCAGCAGTGGTCAGAGAGCACCAGCCACCCAGCAGCAGCTCTGCCCGATGTGACAAGGCAGAAACCTGCTTTGAGGACATCACAAATACGCTCTATCTGCTCTGACGTTGCTGAAGGAGCCTCTGCAGTGTCCGGAGAGCCGGGCACCTCCTGAGTGATGCAGCTCTGCTAATTACTCAAATTAACGCAGAAATGAAACAATAATTTTACCACTCTTCAGAGCTTTAAAACCTCTGTTCTGTAGCTAGTGCGTTTCTGGGAAATCCTCCCAGTACCAAACTTGTCTTCATTAAAAACTGGGAACACGTTGTTTTTAAAAAGAAACCACACCTTACTGTGATAAAGCTACTGATCTTACACGGTTTCATTTTGTCCCAGATGACTAAAATAGCATCCCAAACAATTACTTACTAACAATGGGATCCAGCATCTGTAGCTGAGCTTAACACAAGGGCACACAGCTTTGCCTCCCCAAATGCGTAAAACACTGACTGTTCTAAAATTAATTACATTTGCAGCAGATGGGGAAGGGGAAGGACAAGATAAAAAGCTCATTCCGAAAAACTCCAAGATAAAACCCAGGCATAACCAGAAGAAAGAGCCCTGCTGTAAAATATTAATATTGCTCTATTTCGTTTAAGGCATCACCCTCCCGTATTACTAAGGCTGTGCTGAACACGAGAAACGGTTTGCTAGGAGCAAGGTTAAGAAGTGCCCCATCCGGGAAAGCCACGGGCACATCAGTCTTGATGACCCGTTACAAAACTCTTGGGGCTTTGCTTCTGAAACGTACTTCTGTGGTGCACGTCCTGTATCAAAGCAGTGCCTTGCATCGCCTGCCAGCTAGCTCACCTCGAGAGCGCGTTGTACGGGCTCTGTGAGGAGCAGCCGACTGCCAGACGGGAAAGGGCTGCTCTCCCTGTCAGGGAATCACTCCGCTCAGTCCCCAGGTGCAGATACGGAATGAAGGAGGGGAAGCGGTCAAAGGGAGAAATAGGAATTTTCTTTAACCTGTGGCAATAACAGCCTTCAGAAATCATCCAGCACTTTGCTGACAGTAATACTACAAAGCTCAAAAAATTTCCCACTGAAATGCAGCCACTTCTGGGAGGGAAGAAGGACAAGCATTGATAACTACAAAAAACAAAAAAAAAAACAAAAAAAAAAAAAAAAGCAGGGAATGAATTTAAAACTTCTCCCTTAGTATGAGTTAACTACACCATCATCCAAGCTGGAATTTAACCACACCACCAGAGTTAACACCTCTGGCAGACAGAGGAGGTCAGAAAAGGTGCAGCAAATCTTTTTGCTTAAGCCAAAGCTTTGTCTCACTGTCTGCATCTTCATGGGCAGTACTGATGTTCTGTTAGCCACCGTGGTGTCAGAGACCCGCCTGCCACACACTACACCGGAGAAGCAGATGAGATATTCCTGCACCCTAAGCACACTGATGGCACGAGGACCTGGCCCATCCGCGTTCTTTGTGTTTTGATGTCCCAAAGAATTTCTCGAAGAATATTATCTGCAAATCTACATGCACTAGCAGGATTTCTTGTGCCACTCCCGCTGCTTTTCACTTGGCAAGATTTACGCGCCAAGGCAAAAATAAATCCTGCTACTTAAAACTCGAAGCCTGTGCAAAACAAGAGCTTACTGCAACAACTCAGTAAATGCTCTGGCCCAAAGCTGCTGCACTTCCCACCAGGCATCCGAGTCAGCGCACGACTGGCACGCTGGAGCAGCGAGGCCCCTCCGACACCCAGAGCTCCCAGGGTCCCCTCTCTTCCCTCTGAGCTTAGAAGGCGTTGGCACAGTCAGATGTGACCGTCATGCGCTGCTTTGCCTACAAGATCATTCCTCCTTACAGGAGCAAGCTATTTCTCTTCTGCTGACTCATCTGCAGGCAAATACTACTAAACTTTGCACTCTGCCAGCTGTCTGCAGCGAAGAATTGCATTGACACACGGACAGTACATCAGCGAGAGCCTCAGGGAAAAGGAAGAAGTCCTGTCACTTCAGATCATTCCCCTGCCAGGCTGCAAAGGACCCAAATGACCCTGCATTCCTCGGTCATGGGGAGAAGAGAACCCTTTTTCCCCTGTTCTCCCCCGTCTCCAACCCCCAGTTTACAATTAACCTTACTGGTGTGTATCCCTGTAGACACCTGTTGTACACAGAAAGGCTCAGAAGAGGTTAACGACGGAAGACTCATCACAGTGAGAAACTGATGAAAGCCTGTTTACTAGACGGCGGCTAACTGGGAGAGATCGGGATCTCTCTTCAATCCATGCTGAAAAATCTTGCCCCATCCCCAAGGCAACTTCACTCCCAGCCCAGGTTTGCAAGTCCCAGATTCGCCCCAATCTCCAGAACGACAGCAGCAGGTTAAAACCTGAGTGCTAGTGGCTGTGACCCAGCCTGCTCACCTCCAGAGGAGACTGTGACTCTCCCCACGGTCAGCACCTGCTCTATCCGGACGGTCTGAGCCCTCAAGCCCCTTATAAAGGTTCCTGCAGGATCTGGCAGGCAGACTCCAGTCCACACTTAAAACAGCCTGCTTCAGCTACTCTGGTTGAGCAAAAGCAGCTATCCTGCAGCGTGTCAGTAGCCACATGAACGTATAAAAGGGATTCCAGTTCAGCCGGTGTATCCAACGACATCCAGACCTTCGCTATACTTGCTAAAAAAAAACCACCCCAAACCCCAAGCCTTGCATTCCCTACTGCTACAGGCAGGCTGATAACATTTGCTTGAGCAGAGCCTGGGCATGCAGAGGATCTGGTACCCGTGTTCCTGCAATCGATGAAAAGATGCTGCTTTTCACCAACAAAGTCCCGATCTGCTCGAGATAATTCTAACACTAAAACAACTGAAAACAGCGATCACCTAAGCAGCACTGCTATGAATAACACA
>VXBL01002122.1:2602908-2664972 GCA_013400195.1 Aramus guarauna | reverse complement strand
ATCACCTAAGCAGCACTGCTATGAGTAACACACACACAAAAAAAAAAAAAAAGAAAAAGGATAAACTGCTGGCAAGACCTTCTCCAGGAAATCACAGCCCTTCTGGGTACATCATAACCCCGAGGAACTGAGTGTCCTGGCATGCAACAAAGTCTCTGCTGCAGTTGGTGAAGCAGCAAGAGCAGGGTTTATGCAGAGTATCAGAGAAGATTTGGAGCCTGCCCAGAGACAATGAAGTACAGGGATGGGTAGTCATGCTGTCCTGACTTTCGTGTTGAGTTGCCTCGTGTTTTGTTTTTAGGGCTTAACAACAGAGCCTTTGGAGACTTCAGGAGGCAACCTCCTTTAGTAGGATTACACATCAAGACCAAATCCTTGCTCCAACAATTATTGTTGGTGGCTCATTCTACAGTAATTTCAAGACAATTACAATCCAGATCTTGGAGCAAGAAACTTCCAAGTAATGAATTTAAATACTTCTGTATATACAGCAAATTCCTGCAGCAAATAAAGCGAGGGTATTTGTCATAAGAATTTCAAAAGCAAATACGGTGGCTGTCCTCGGGCCCAGGAGTGCTGTGGATGGAAACCCACCAGTACCTGCTTCTGACCACGCCAGTCTTCACCAGCCGCAGGCTGGGGGTGGGGACAGAGGAGGGATGGCCACCTGCAGCGTCCTGCGCCTCCCTCCACAGCGAGCCAGGGCTAGCGAGGAGCATCACAGCTCTCAGAATTCCTGCAGACTTTAACTCTAATTACAGAGCCATTAATCAGCACAGCCAGGACTTTGGTGGACACAAAAAGCGGGTTAGAGACGATGCGTGCCTGCACAGCAGCTAGGTCACACCTTCCTTCGCCGCAGTCAGGGACACCTCCTCGCTGTTCTGCTCCTCTCTCCCCAGGCCTACCTGCGTCCCCAGGTTGGGGGCCGTCCCCCAAAGCCCCCACGCTCCAAGCCCTGGGGGTGTACTCCCAAAGTTTCCCAAAGCGTCTGCTGCTGCCTCCTCTCAGCCCGTCCCGTGTCCCCCGAGCGTTCTGCCCGGGCCCCAGCCCCTCCCCAAGCCCCCACAGAGGGGAAGCAGCGNNNTGTCCCCTGCGCCCCCAGCGACAGACCCCGCAGCCCCCCAGGGCCCCCCCACATGTCCCAGCAGCAGAGCCTGCAGAGCCCGCAGCCCCCCGGTGCCCCCAGGCTCCCCCCTACCAGCGCGACGCCGGCCGCACGCACCTCCGCCGCCCAGGCTGGCCTCGCTGCCGGAGCCGCTCCCGGCCCGGCCCCGCCCCGCCCGCTCCGCTCCCGCCAACGCGGCGACGGGCGGAGCCTATGCATATCGGGCCGGGGCGGCAGGAAGGGACCGGCCGCGTCCGGGAAACCGCGCCCGGAATCTCTGTTCCGGCTCGCAACGCGTCCCGGCCGCCCGGGGCTGGTCTCGTTGGGTCGAGGGTGCCGCAGGGCTCCGCGACTCTTCACGCGTCAAATATAAATTCAGGGGACTACGGAAGGAGGGAGCCAAGAACCCCCAGAGCAGACCTGGCTGCTCTGAGCCACGGCAGCTTCGCCACGGCCCTTCACACTAGCTGCACGGTGGGTCTGGTCCCGCTCACGGTGCGGGAATCCCGGCCTGTCCTGCTTCGGCAGCTGCTTGATCGTTCTCCAGGGAAAACACAGCACCCGTTATCCGGCCGTGCCCACGGCCGGCTAGAACTGAACAATCACGGACTCAAACCTGCTTTGTACCACGCCTTTGTGAAGCAGCTGCCAAAAGCCTCCGAAACAGAGCAAGTGCAAGGTGAAAAATTGTGATTGAATCACCGTGATTTAGTGATGTGTCAAAATGAGTCTGAGGGCACATACTATCTCCTGGCAAGTGTCTTTACGTGGAGGGTTTCACTGTTCCCCAAAACTCGCGCTCCCAGGTCCATGCACAAACCGCACGGTGCCATCGCATCCTCTCTGCAGCTCCCCTAATGAGCAACAGCCACAGGTAGCGAAAAAGCTATCGAGGAAGTCACCCTCTATTTCCCAGAGGAAAATGAGAGGAAGGCACTTTCAAACCAACATAACAGAGAAATGAGTGTGCTGCCTCCCGGATTGTAGCCAAGAGTGATTCTAGAAGATGCACTGTGATTTGTTACGTCCCTGCTTTCCAAGAGCTACACGGACAGAATGAGTTCTGCTCTAAGCAGGGGAAATTCAGCATTCACCTCACCCTACTTGAGCACTCTAAAAGCCCTTCACACCACTGAAATTGTTCAGCTGTGTTTGGTCCTTGGTCAGCATGGAGAGAACAGGCATCACTGCACAGGAACCCATCCCATCTGCCAACGGGTGCCCAAGATGCGCTCTGGTGGCACCCAATCTCTCAGGAATGAACCCGGTCCTCTAACTTTTGGGGAGATGAGAGACTTTAGCAGTCCTTTTCTGATCTACAGCAGCCTTTCCTACTGCTCCTAACTGCTAGGCTCCTAACAAATTTGGGCTCCAAACATTGGCCGTCATATCCCAAAACAATTAGAGAGGCAAAGATTGAGAAAGCACTGCAGGATCTGCAACGAGCAGTGCTTACTCACAGTATTCACAGGTGCCAAATTGCACCAAACCAATGAGGAGTTACAGCAGGGGTAGTTTTGGCAGTCAGTGGGGTGCGCAGGATGCTGGCCTGACCCGATGTCCTAAATATCTTGTTTTCCTATCAGCTAACGTCATCTGTGTGACACTTAGCTGGGATTCACAGCCCAAATCTCACGGGAGTCACAGGAATGAATCTGGATAACCAGAATATGAGGTTGGCTTTGTGAGTTAATTTACAAAGAATCCTCAAAAAATGCTCATCTGGGAAGCACAAGACAAGCAATCAAGGCTTGTGCATCTTGTAGAGTGGAGGAAAAGGACAAACAGTGGAAATAGCAAGGGTCAACCCACAGGAGAGGAAATATTAAATAGATTTATTATGTTACATTTCTTATAAATATTTCATTAGTTTCAGAAAATTAACAAAAATAAAAGCAACAGTACCCTTTCAAGATGAAAGCTAAGTTTGCTTTAGAAACAATGTCTACTGGCAATACACTTTTTTAGGACGAAACTAACACACTATATAAAAACAAAGGGTGATTTAAATAAAGGACATAATAATATTGTGCTTAAAGCTCTATTGATATCCACAAGGAAGAAGGAATGTTGTAGTGTGTAGAACAGGTGCAGGACATGCTTTGTAGAGCTGTTACTGTGTTAGGTACGAAAGGAAGAACATGATGCTTTTGTGCATTTTAACAAAAAAAAAAACCCCTAAAGCGTTCTCCCCCACCTCTGTCCTTCTCTGCAATGTTTACTGTCTTCAGTAGTAGAAGCAGCCAAACGCAGCTACCACACAAAACAGGCTGTCCTGGGGAAAACAGAGAGAGGCTCCGCATTAGTAAAGGCGAGCGCTTTGCTAGCCTAACTGAAAAGGCTAACCTAAGGGAACACTTAGACCAGAGCATAACCTTATCTTGCAATATATTGCAATTTTCTGCCTTTTAGTTAGTTTCTTATTCACCTCACTTGTGGTGTAACCCAGGTCAGTGTGACTGAATGCCAGAAGTGCCTCGATTACTCCATCCATACACTCGCAGGTGTCTAGGTGTCAGTTTAAAATAAAATAAAAATAAAATAATAATGAAATAAAACCTTGACTTTTGCTCAGTTCTGGATTCCAGCCATAGTCCATGACAGCAGTTCAGCAAAGCATATAAGAAAAGACTTTATCTCTTGTGCTTCCTCTCCCCACCTGTAAAATGAAGTGACTATAACGACTTTTGTACAGTGCTGTATGACCTACTCAGGAAATAAGTTTTACTACGCTGGATATTATATCTAAGTATTTTTTGTGAATGAGGACATAAATCATACTCAATAGAGTCCTGGTTCCTTCCTTCTAGTGGTTGTTTGTTTTTTTTTTTGGTTTTTTTTTTTGCTCCATATTTAAGGTCACTTTGCCTCTCATACAAAAGCAAGTAACTTTACACTTTCCCATGGTAAAACAGCCGATACTTACATTCATGAATACATCGTGAGCATAGCTGTCAGTGTCGGCATCCCAGAAACATCGCGCAGCCATACTAGACAAAGGAGACAGAGCAGAGCCATTACCCACAAAGTTCATGTGTAAGGACCCAAGCGATCACAGATACTCTCCTTGAAAAGCAAACTGAGCTTCCTTTAAAGATAAAGGAAATGGGAAGCTTTCTCCTGAATCCTGCGCCTAGATCCTCACCGCTGAATTCCACCACATGCTGTAACCCTCTCTGTATGTGGATCAAGCTCCATCTTCAAACTCATCAGCTATCAACCCTGCCACCTCCACGGTGGAGCAGGGCTTGAAACCTCATTGCTATGGTGCTTAAGAATCTTTGACTTCTGGCCTATGTGTATCGGTGGCTAATTTAGCTTATTTGTTCTTATCCTTCACCTCCCGCACCCTCATGGTACATAGTCCCAACTTATTTATAGGCAGCTATCGTATTCCTTGGCAGATGTCATGTTACTAGACCACGAGCTAAGCTCTTCTAGTCCTTTCATATCTATACTTTCTGTTCCCTGACCATCCTGCTGGCCTTTTTCTACACCTCCTTCAGTCCAAGTGTTACTCTGAAGACAAGCAACTGGACCATAACAGGGTATTACAGATGAGACCTCGCTGCTGCCTTGCCTAACGTCATTAGCACTCCTCTTTTTCTGCTGCAAACGCGCAGTTCCCTGTCTGCCCCAGTCAATCTCAGCGGACAGGATCCCTGTTTGTGGCACCGTGTGTTGTTCCTAGTCTCTACATGTATGACATTGTTATAAGATTGTTGAATTTCATGCTTTTTTTTTTTCCTATTTCCTTAGCCCTCCGGGTTATTCTTTTTTTTTTTTTTTTCTTCTCCAGTCCAATATTCCACTCTGCCTCTGGAATACCCTGGATTTTGCATTAAGGATGTTAGTGATCTTGCCTCCTACCTATTGCAAACCAGAGAATTTCCGCAATTGCTCTGTCAGTCTGTGTTGCTGGGTTTCATGTTCCAAATCAGCCTGCAGACAGACATTCCTGACAAAAGGCTGAGCAGCAGGTACAGATATTCCTTCCTGACCTCCAGAACATTGAGGCAGCAGAGCTGATTACAGCTCATGCACTCATGTTATGCTGGAGTACCAGGCACAATAATAAAGATAAGCCTAGCAGATAAAGCACATAAACATTGTGGGCTGTTCTCTTTTGTCTTCTCCCTACTCACGAGTAATGGAAAGCTACAGCCCGCTGCTGCAGCCAAGAGGAATTCTTTTGTCTGGTTGCAGGCATCTGGAGCTAGACTGCAAGTGCTCAGCACCCACAGTCTAGGCAATTCCCATGACAGTGTTGCATGGGGATTACAGAAATTTAAACTTCAAAAAAATGCTTACCTGAGGGGATTAAATGCATATTAAGTACTTATGGAAATCTGGCTTTAGACAGAAGTGAGTTACCATGGCTCTTGCGCTCCAGCAGGGCCTTGAGAACGGACTGGCTGTATGCTCTAGTTGATCATGAATACAATGTAAAATGCTTTTCTGTAGCACTCCTCACAAATGCTTTTCAGCTTGCTAAGAACTACCATATAGCCAATTATCACGGGTAATTCAATCAGCTACAATCGAAGCCCTCACTTGCCTCTTAAAGAGAAAAGAAAGTGCTTTACACTTTATCATCTGCAGAGAGATCTTTGTTTCTAGGAAAGCTGGAAGCAGCTTCCAAAGAAAGAAAAAACAACACCCAAACCCATCAAAAATTATAGAAATACAATTAGAAGATACAAAACTTACTTCACTCCTTCTCCTCTCTGCTCTCCAATCACAACCTGCACCACCATTTTGTACCTGTCAAATCCCTCCTCTGGAGAGAGAAAAAAATAATAGTGAGAGCAACAGCTTGTTTAAAATGTGAGCCCATACAGCAGCCAGAAAGCTAAAGATTTCTGGTTACAAAGCAAGTGTCCTGTACAAGTCCATGCAATTGGCAAAGCGGACAGACTGCTCTGTGCTTCGTTTTCCTAGGTATAGAGTACCATGGTCTTATCGGAGTTAAAAGGTGAACAGGGTATTTGGCATCTGTCAAAAGATGCATCTAAGGCAGAAGACATCCCTGAACACTGTATGTCAGCATTCTACATTGGCAGCTTACGTTCTTTCTATGTGTTGAGTTCTTGAAAATAAGGCTGCTGGTGGACAAAATCCAATTTGGGGAAAAAAAAAAAAGGTTTATTTTAAAACTGTTCTGATGCAAAGGTATTGTAGAGATTCTTCTGCCACATGGGTGTTTCCTTTGCTTCTGAGCTGGGATAAAAGGCCACATAAAAGCATACGTGGGTCTACATTATGTGTTGGCAAAGATATGCAGTTGTTTTACAATAGTAAAGAAATACCTTTGGGGCACAGGCCAGATCCAATCAGGCCATGGCAATGTTCCAGAAGCCAAATCAGAACAAGCATGTTTAAAATAAAATATAGATCCTACAGCCTGTCTTCAACACAGCAGTGTTCCGGGAAGACTCTGGCACGCTGTTTCCACTGGAGGATTGAACACAACATGCTGGGTCTGGTAACATCCAGCACGTCAATGCTTATCAGAGATGCCAGCTGATACAATGGCCACACCGCTTCAGGCTACTGTTAGCATGCTTACAGATTACTGAAGCCAACCCTGTGCATATTAGCTCGGCATCAACACGTGCTGGGACGACAGCTGCTGCTGGTTTTAAAGCAGACGTGAAACTCTGGGAGAAGCATAAATTCATGGTTCCTGCCAAGGTATATCTGTATCACCGTGTCAGGCCAGCCCAGCAGATGGAGCACCAGCATGCCCCCAGAAGAAGGGAAAAAAAAAAAAAAAAAAAAAAAAAAAAGAAGTGACCGTGCCAACACACATCTATGTACTTGTTCCAGCGCTGAACACAGGAAACACCTGCTGGAGCCTGAAGTTTAGTTCTTGCACTCAAAAGTGTTGGAGGGCACCCTGTGTAGCACCACCACAACCTTTTTCCAGTGCTGTAAGGCTGTAGTCACACCCCTCCTTGGCTGACTGTGCTCCTAACTCTGCCCCCCTTCACTGCTCCCACTGGGCCTTGTTCTGCTCTCCCTGCTATTCCTGCTATTTCTCCCTGCAGAAAAAAACCCAGGAATGGTTCTGTTTATTGAAGCAAACAGCAATGAAGCATCACTACTTCTTTCTCTCTAATGCAGCTTCTTTCCCCCTGCAGCCCCTCCAAGGCTGACATCTCACACCAGCCAGACTATATGAAAACAAATTTTGCTTGAATTAGGTTTCTAGTTCCACAGGCGAGGAACATATATATATATAGGCCAGAATGTTTCATAACGGTAGACTCGAGTCAGGCAACAGGGAAGAAATAGATTTCAAGAATAAAGGAGGAAAGAGGGATTTTTTTCAAAGCGAGAGGACACAATAAGAAAAGAAACGACTTCCCCGGCAGACTTCCTTACCTTTCAGTCTGTCTTTTATTGTCTCTGATAAGGACTTTGTAAGCTGAGGCATTTCTTCTGGGATGTACTGTACATTGGCCAGCTTCTCCTTCAGTATTGCATGGATGCATTCTTTTACTGTGGACGATTTAAATCTATCAGGGGAAAAAAAACCAAAAAACAAAACAGCAATAGAAGGCCCAGAAAGTTCACACAACATGTAGAAACACCCATAACGTCACCTGTGAAAATTTAGCTTTCACACATTAAAGGAAAATGATAAATAAAAAAACCACGGGGCTAAGATGGAGACACTTCTCCGGCCCTGCCAAAAGCCCAACACCCATAACCACGGGTGTGAAGCCAGCCCCATCGCGGTTGCCCCTCCGGCAGCTGCCCCCACACACATCCCCTGTATCTCACGTCAAAGTTGGTCTGGGAGCTCAGTGCCCCCCCAGTCCCCAAACCCGGGGGGCTCCCCATTCCCAACACCCCCCCAGCCCNCCCTCTCTCCCTCCCCGGAGCCCCCAGGAGGAGCACGGCGACCACCCCCCAGTGCCCCAGGCCCCTCACCGCCGCTGGAGGCCGGGCCGCAGGCTGTACGTGTTCCCGGCCCCATCGTCCGGGCCCAGCTCGCCCATGGCCGCAGTCCCCCCGCAGGCCACCCCGGCGTTGGTTACCCCGGCAACCTGCGCCACTTCCGGCTCCCTCCTCCTCTGCGTCACGGTGCGCCGCTGTACGTCACGGTGCCGCGCCCCGCCCCGCGTCTTCCGCACGTGGCCGTGAGGGTACCGCCGCGGCGCGTGGGGTGCGGACCCACGGAGGGGGGTGTGCGGTCCCCAGCGCCCGTGCGGGCCTGGGAGGGGGGGGTGTGTTTTTGACAGTTGTCAATAGTTTTTTGTTTTGACTTTTTTTGCAATTAAAAAGTTTATACAATAAAGTAATCGGTAAATAAATGGTAAATAATTGCAATAAGAGTTGCAACTGTAAATCAAGGGTTTGGTGAGCCCGCTGCGGGGGGAGGTGAGCGTGGCGGCAGGTCCGATGGGGGAGAGGGAGCGGTGCCTGGGCTGGGGAGACATCACGGCGCGGGGCGCTTCCCGGTGCCCTCCTCCCACCCAAAATTGACCCAAAACCCGCAGCAGCCCGAGCCCCTGCCCGCTCCCTGGCCCAGGGCTCGGTGTGCTGGGGCATCAGCTGACGTCACGCCCGCGCGCTGCGGGTGCCAGCAGGGCAGGAGGGGTCCCCGTGCCCAGAGACGCCTTCGCAAGCCCACGGCCTGAGCTGGAGGGGGCTGCGGGTGTCCCGGCCCCGGGGGCCAGCTCCATTCCCCGGAAACCGTGCTGGGAGCGCCCGGCTGCTGCAGGGGCGGTGGGTGCAGGCGGAGGAGAGCGCAGCCTGCAATCGTTGCCGTAACAAAGCCCCCGCTCCCCCGATTCCTGCCCCTGTGTTGCTGCCGAAACCCGCGCTCCCTTCCTGCCCCTGGGCCGCGCATCCCAACCATCAGCACGGAGATCCCAGCCTTGCTCCTTTCCTCTAGGAACTTCTTACATCTTCCAGAAAGGCCTAAAATTGTGGCTCCCCAATATCCTCGCCCCATCACCCCCTTGTGCTCTTTTCCCTATCCGCTGCCGTCTGTCCGAAGGAAGGCTGGTGAATGACAGCTTGTGTATGAGACAGCCCCTCCTGAGACGCTGACATCCTGCTTCCTCCGCTGTTTATCTTGATGCAGCAATCTCCGCAATCGCGCTTCCTACGCGCAGTGGGTGACACTGCTGAGAAAGGTCCACGGGGCGCTTCACCCAGCTTCGAATGGAAACAGCGTGAAGGCACAGCTGGTGCCGGGGCGGAGCGTGCTGCTGATGACGACAAGGGGCCGGAGGGGGCCATCACGTGCGGCAGGGCTGGGGGGCACCCGGGATGGGGGCTCTGCGGGCAGGGTGCTGCCTGGAGGTGCCCCTTGGGTGTCAGGAGGGTGTGAGGTTGCACCAGGAGGCAGGAGATGCCTCGTGCCGGAGTTTCGCTTGAGATGCACGGACACATCCCAGCTGGCGCCAGGTTGTGCCCCATGACAGACGGGCAGGTTGCTGAGACCCTGAGCAGCAGCAGCAGCAGCAGCAGGTCCTGATTTCCACGGGCTGTAGCAGCATCGCTCGCTAGGGATGGTCCATCGGAGGAGCCCTTAGTCCCTCCGAGCTTGGCGTCAGCCCTGCCCACCCGCAGGAACAGCATCCTGCTGCCACGCTGAAGGTTGTGTCAGCCCCATGACAGACCTGTGACACAACTTCACCTCACAGTTACCATTGTCCTGCCCAGGCCCTACACATTTCCATTTGCTAAAGGAACAGTTTCGTGCCTCTGCTCCATCCCTCACTTACTAGCTGCTTACTCACCACCCCCCCCGCCCCACGGAGGCCGCTGCCTTTCCGGGCAGGGTCAGGTGCTGTTTCTCATGCAAATTGTTTGTAGGGGCCTCCCTAATTTCTGAGAAGTATCTGAAAGACCTCAAGCTCTCAGTGTTTATTTGCAAACAGTATTAGCCATTTCCGCTTCTTCCCCCCAGCCACATAACCTCCTGCCTGCCTCAGAGCCACAGATGTGAATTCGGTTACACCAGATGGGGAAGGATCTTTGGGAACATGTGGGTTTATCTTCCTCAGCATGTCTTTGCGGTAATTTGTGTTCCTCATCTCATTTGGGAAGTTTTGCTTTCCCTGGGCTTTGAGGACATCCAGCTCTGGGCTTCAGTTAGCTCCATCTCAGGCGTTTGGTCATTGCTTTCTTCATCTTTCAAATTTTCATTGCTCCTCCAATACCCCGGATCCTTTCAAGCCATTTTGAGACTGACCCTAGACCCTTTGAGGTGACTGCTCAGGGTGACAGCTCTGTGCCCTGACAGTGGTGGCTGCAAGAGACCGGGGCCTTGTCCGGGTCCCAGCCGCGTTGGTGGGACCCTCACTGACACATTGGGCCAGCTTCTTGTTGGGGAAGAAAGGACATTTGTGCTTCAATGAAGTGCTGAGGCATGTACTTGCTGAAGTTCCTGTCTCTTAGCTTTGAAGAACAAACTGTTTTCTTACTTCTCCTTCCTCTCACTCTTTTCTCACTCTTTCTCCTTCCTTTTTAGACCTTCTTTTGTTCTTTCAGTGGCCAAATAGGACCGCCATGTGCAATCACCATATTCCAGCTCAGAGAAAGAGAATTTATTTTTTTTTAAGCATCAGAGGACCTTTTCCAGCCCCCCCCCAGCTAACCCCAAGATGTGCCATCCACCCCGTTTGGGCTGGAGGGGATATACCAGCGTGAGCGGGAGCTGCAGCACGGCTGGAGCCAGGCTGTTTTCCTTGGTGCTGTGGAAGCTGGTGCAAGAGCCAGCAGGAGCTATGTTGGTCAGGCAGGGTGCGGGCAGGGTGCAAAGCCTGCCCAAAACCTGGGGGCTGCTGTGGGGCTGGGGCCAGGTCTCCTCCACGATGCCGGCACCCAGGGCATGTGCTGGTCTGGGGCACAACGCCGCTGCTCACCTCGCTTTCTCCTGCAGCGGCTTCCTAGCAGCAAGACTCATCTTTTATTTTATTCTTGTCATCCGTTTATTTTATTATTTTTAAGCAAAAAGGAGGAAAAAAACCCTGTTCTGTCTCTTGCAGCGGAGCAAGCTTTCCATCAGCGTGCTGCCAGAGGGCTCCTGGCTCGCCCTCCCCTGCAGTTTCTGCTGCACGATCTGCGGCTTTGCGAGCTCCCCGACACTTCCTGGCCGTACATGGCCTCATCCTGCACCCCAAGCAGCCTGGAAAGCCTCCAGTGTCAGTGCTGGTCCCCAGCCTGCTGGGGAGTGGGGGGGCAGTGCTAGGGCACAGGTTTCTGAAGGAACCTGAGCATCTGAAAACATTGCCGTACAGTCTGCATCTAGCCACCGCTGGTTTCTAGTAGATGCAGCAGCCTCCCCGCCCCGAGTACCAACTTCTGCCCATTGCAAGCGTGCATTGGAAAGTTTGAGCAATTCATGCTACGATTTTAATCAGAGCCCTCTGCTGCCATGTGAGGTGGGGACGATGAGCCAGTTTTTCCTGCTGATCCCTGGCTCGATGAGTCTCAGTCTTGGTGGTGATGCTTGTCATGTCTTCTGCCTCTAGAAAACTAAATGTGTTGCAAGTGCCGAATGAGCCTCCTCACAGTCAGTCTGGATGCCTGGTGTCACCATTTGGGGACACAAAGCCTTGAGGTGGAAAAGCCTCCTTGCTGTGAGCTTCCATATTTTCTGGAATTCAATTTAGTTTAGTTTAGTTAGGTTTTTTTAATGAGAATGCAGGAAATTGTGAAGGAAGAGGCGATGTCCACCACAGAGCCCAGCAGCACCATTGCACATGGTGGAGAGCGCTCCCCTTGCCACCCTGTCAGGTGGCATGGAAAGGTGACAAGGAGGGGACAGCCCCCCAGGCTTGCTCTGCAGCCCAAGTAGGGTCACACCCTCACGAGAAAGGAGTGATGCTGTAATTCCAGGAGGAGACTGGAAAAGAGGACCCAGGACAGGCTGGACTGAGCCACCACCTCAGGGTGAGCCCCACCTGCCCCAGCTCAGAACCCCCTCCTTGGCCATCCCAAATAGCCAGTCAGCCTCACCTCCATCCCTGGAAAGCTGATGAAACAGCTTATTCTGAATGTCATCTCTAAGCAAGTGGAGGAAAAGAAGGTTATTGGGAGTGGTCAACATGGATTCACCAAGGGGAAATCATGCTTGACCAATCTGATAGCCTTCTATGATGGCATGACTGGCTGGGTGGATGAAGGGAGAGCAGTGGATGTTGTTTACCTTGACTTCAGTAAGGCTTTTGACACCATCTCTCATAACACCCTCATAAGCAAGCTTAGGAAACGTGGGTTGGATGAGTGGATAGTGAGGTGGTTTGAGAACTGGCCGAATGGCAGATCCCAGAGGGTTGCGATAAGTGCTCCAGAGTCTAGTTGGAGGCCTGTAGCTAGTGGTGTGCCCAAGGAGTCAGAACTGGGTCCAGTCTTGTTCAACATATTCATCAATGACCTGGACAAGGGAACAGAGTGTACCCTCGGCAGGTTTGCTGATGACACAAAACTGGGAGGAGTGGCCGATACACCAGAAGGCTGTGCTGCCATTCAGCGAGACCTGGACAGACTGGAGAGCTGGGCAGAGAGGAACCTAATGAAGTTCAACAAGGGCAAGTCTTGGGTCCTGCACCTAGGGAGGAATAACCCCAAGCACCAGTACAGGTTAGGGGTTGACCTGCTGGGAAGCAGCGGTGTGGAGAAGGACCTGGGAGTCCTGGCAGACAACAAGCTCTCCGTGAGCCAGCAATGTGCCCTCATGGCCAAGAAGGCCAATAGCACCTGGGGTGCATGAAGAAGAGTGTGGCCAGCTGGTTGAGGGAGGTTATCTTTCCCTTTAGTCTGCCCTGGTGAGGCTACATCTGGAATATTGTGTCCAGTTCTGGACAAGAAAGACAGGAAACTACTGGAGAGAGTAGTGGAGGGCTACAAAGATGATTAAGGAACTGGAGCATCTCTTGTATGAAGAAAGGCTGAGAGAGCTGGGTCTGTTTAGCCTGGAGAAGATAAGACTGAGAGGGGATTGATCAATGCTTAGACATATCTAAAGGGCAGGTGTCAAGAGGAAGGGGCCAGACTCTTTTCAGTGGTGCCCAGCGACAGGACAAGGGGCAATGAGCACAAACTGAAACACAGGAAGTTCCATCTCAATATGACGAAAAACTTCTTCACTTTGATGGTGACAGAGCACTGGAACAGGCTGCCCAGAGAGGTTGGAGTCTCCTTCTCTGGAGATATTCAAAACCTGCCTGAATGTGAACCTGTACAACCTGCTCTAGATGAACCTGCTTTATTGGGGAGCTGGACTAGATGATCTCCAGAGGTCCCTTCCAACCCCTACCAGTCTGTGATTCTGTGAATTGGGGATGGCTCCCACCAGCTTGCTCGCCTGCTGGGGCAGTGTCTGAAAGCAAGAGGTGAGCAAGCCCCAGCCCCGCAGCTTGTTTCTGCAAGCCCGGAAAATAATGAAATCATCACGAGAATTGCATCCTTCACCCCAATTATTAATTTTCCCCTGACGTTTTCTAAAATTATGGGACACTGAGGTTGTGTTCGAGAGAAGCGGAGGAGCCAGCCACAGTGTGCTTTCACCTTAGGTTATTTCCTAAGCAAGTATTAGTCAGTGAGGCAAGCGGGGAACACAGCTAGCAGAGAAATTAAAGAAGTCTGCTGCAAAGGTCACCTCAATAATAACATCCTGGCCCTGGGCACCTGCCCCTGTTCTCTGCAAATCTGTCTGTGGATAAACACATCTAAGGAGCCAAAACTTCTCCTTGTCCTCCCTCTCCATCTCCTCCTTTTCCTTCGTTATCCTTCTCCTCCTTCTCCATCTCTTCCTTCTCCTTCTCCATCTCCTCCATCTTCTCATTCTTTCTCCTTCCCCTTCTCCATCTCCTCCTTCTCCATCTCCTCCTTCCCCTCCTCCCTCCTCTCCCATCCCTTCCTGATGGGAGCAGCCTGCCAACAGGCACTCAGGGTGCCCCACGGCTGCTCAGACCCTGCCCAGATGCCGGGTGCTGCACTGCCATGGGCACACAGCAGAAGCACCCGTGGGTGCTCAGGAGCCTGAGACAGCCCTTTTACTCATGGGCCAGGCTTGGAGCTGAGGACATGTCCCCGGTGGTCCCTGTCCACTCCATCCCTGGGAGCTTTCCCCCAAAAGGGTGCAGGTGTAGCGGTGCCCGTCCCCGCTGCTCGGCGGTTGGGTGCCTGCGTGGGAGCGCGCCGGGAGCGCGCGGGGAGGGGAAGGGGCCAGGCCAGGCTCAGCTGATCCCTGCCTCTGCGAGGAGGAAGCTGGGGGCGGGAGGCAGCCCGGGTTTCCCTCTAGAGTAGAGATGGGCACATTTCATTTCCACCCCAGCCCCTGCCGCGCAAGCCAGAGAGCAAGCTGCCACTGCAGGGAAGGAAGCACAGAGACGGGGGTGGCACGGCACGGCACGGCACGGCACAGCACGGCACGGCACGGCACGGCACGCCTGCCCGGGCAGGGTACTGACTGCCTCACCATGGCTCCAGGTGCCTCGAAGATGATGTGGAGCAGCTTGGAGAGGGCCCTGACCAGCCTCTGTACCATCCTTCTCTGCTGCGGCCCCATGCTGGCCGGCTGCCGTCAGGGTAGGTACCGGAACGTGGCGTGCTTGCTGGCATGGCCCGTGTTGTTCGCAGTGGAAAAAGTCTAAGGGCTGTGAGCCCTTAGTTAAAAATAGCTCTGGCATCAAGAAGGCAAAAAACTCAAAGCTTTTGGGTACGTGCCGCTGGGGCAAGGAAGTGGGGATGCTTGGGATAGAAGCAGGGTTAAAGGACGGAGAAGGGGACAGGTCCCCAGCTCACGTTGTGGACATATTGGCTGCGGTCGGGGTTTGTTATGGAGCCTTTGGACTTGGCAGCGCCATGTGCGGTCTGGGGTTTTCTGCTCTGGTTCTCACAGCTTTGGGCTGGGCCTCCTGGTTTGGGTTTGACCCTGAGGGAGCTGGTGTCCTGCGTGCAGTTTTGCTCAGGGTGAAATCTGGGGGAGAAGGGGAGGTGGAGGGGAAGGGGTGAGTCCGGGGCAGAGGCAGCCAGAGTCCCCATGAAGCCGTGTCCCCCCTTCCTCACAGCCCAGCTCTTTCTTTGTTGGCTTTGGGTGCCTTTTCTGCCCCAAGGGTGGGCGCGGGACTGGGCATCCCTTGGAGCAGATGTTACCTCTGGTGCTGGGAAGATGCAGGGAAACCTGTAAACCCAACTTCTACTTTCGGAAGTCCTCCGAGCCCTTCATTCATTGCTGGCAGCAGCACTGGGTAGGAGGCAAAGCCCTAAGCCTGCCAAATATTTCCTGTTAAATACAAGAAACCCAGAACACTGCAAAAATTACATTTCTTGGTGCAGGCACTGCCACAGCCAGTGCTGCCCGTGAGAGCCGTGGCACTTCCCTCCCTCCGTCCTCCTGTTCGGCCTCATTCCTCATTTCTGAGCCTGGTTTTTGCACCTAATCCTGTATTGCCCCTGTTCCTTTTCTGGTTGGTGATGCTGAGGTCATGGTCCCTACAGCTGCAGGCCAGTGCTGGAGGGACAGGATGGACTTTCTAACTCCCTGCAAGCCCTGGGGCTGCTATCGGTGGTGATTTCTGAAAAGGGAAGATCAATTTCTTAACAGCAGAGACTTTTCGAAGCATTGGTGGTTTGAATCACTCGGTCAGATAACCCATGTGAAAAATGCTTCTTCCTGCTTTTTATTGCTCCAAATAAAAATCAATGCAGCAGCTGCCTCGTCCTGCTGGATGGGGCTGGCTGAGCCGGGATGTTGTGAGCCTGGCCCTTGTTCGCAGCATCCCTGCTGCCCGGGGGGATGAACACACTGGGATCACGGGCAGGGAGATGTGGTGAAGCAGTATGGCTGGTGCTAAGAGCCGAGAAGCCTGTGCTCGTGCCGACTGCCCTTTGTGCTGGGAGCAGCCTGTCCAGGACCCCCCAGGGTGGGTGCCTGGCTGCCCGTGTACACGTGCGGAGGGGAAAGGCAGCTGGAAAGGGGTGGCATGGTAAGCTCCAGGTCACTCTGCCCTATCAGATGGTCTCAGGCTGAAGATGGCAAATACTGTGCCCTGGGCAGCCCCTGCCCGCTCTGTGCTCCCAGCACGGAGCAGTGGGCAGAGCTGGAGCACCCTGGCAAGCAGCCGGGCATGCGACCGGCTGCACTGCAGGGTGCTGTCCTGGCCCAGGACTCGGTCCCTCTGCTCACTATTCAGAAGCAACATCAGATGGAGGAAGGATGACTCAGGCATTAAAATACAGCATAGATTTAAAAATAATATAGCCCCTAAAATCTGTTTTCCCTGGTACAGGTGTTCTGGGTTAATTTTAGGTAGCCCAGAGCACAATTTGCTCTGCCAAAACCACTTCATGGTTCAGTTACTACCCCTGAGGGTAGTAACTTCCCCTTTGGCTCGCAGGCACACATTCAGAAGGGGAGACACATGGGCTGATGTACCTCCCCATGATCTGGGAGGGATGCTGTGGACTGGCCAAGCATCAGGCTGCTTGCGTTGCCGGCAAACCCCAGAACCTGGTTACAGGTGAGCCAGGTGCTGGCGATGGCTTGGGGCTGGGCTCGCAAGCACTCACCGACAGGTTTTTGTAAATCCCTGTAGGGGCCTTCAGGAGCTGAGGGTGAAACAGCTGAGGAATGCTTGAAGCCTCTGGGTTTGGAACATAGGAGCCCATCACCTCTCCATGGGATGAGGCGTTAGTAGGGCGACAGTGGGCTCTCACCTTCTTTGCATCCCTGATTCCTGCACAGGGGGTCTGGCTGTTTCTGAGACCTGTGCCTACTGTAACCATGTCTGTTCCTTGTTTCCTCTCTCCCAAACAGTGACCTTCGTCCCAGACGTGGTAACTGTCCCTGCAGGTGGCTCAGCCACCTTCTTCTGCAACATCTCCATGGAGAGCGAATCCAGCTTGGAGTACAGCCTCAATTGGTACAAAGACACCAACCACAACCAAGCCCAAAAAATTGCTGAGCTCAGCCCGACCAGCTACCAGGCAATGGAGGACAAGTACTTGGTCACCAACCACACTCCTGCCTTCAAGATGGAGATCCTGAACCTTCACCAGAATGACTCGGGCTCCTACTACTGTGGGCTGATCACTTTCTTTGAACCTGATAAAGTGATGGAGAGCAACCGGTCCCACCTGGTGGTCACAGGTCAGCCTTGGGGACTGAGCTGATGGGGACAGGTCATTGGTGTTGTCCCGTGGTACTATGGCCCTCAGGCACACTGCAGCCTCAGGGCACAAGGCAGGCAGTGCTGGGGGAGGACCTGGTGTGGGTCAGGAGAGCACAGCTCTGCCCTTTACCCTTTGCTTTGTATGCCTGGTTGGTGCCCAGGGACACAGGCTGTCCCTCCCCATCTGCACTGACGCAGGAGGTCTCCATCCTGCTGAGGCTGTGTCCCCAGTGAGGCTGTGGGGAGGAGCAAGTCCTAACTGGTGGATGAAGGCAGGAGACCAGCATAGGGAGCTGCCTGCACTCGTGAAGGCTCCTTTATTTGGGGACAGGGCTTGTGTTTGGGGTGACAACTAGGGCTCAGACCCCTCGAACAGCCACTGTTGGTGTAGATGCTGTTCTTGCAACACCACGCCCTGGAGGGTCTTGTAGCCCCATGGTGTGGGAAACTGAGCTCTCGCAGGAAGATATGCCATGCACTTGCTTGGCAGCATGGAAGCTTTGGGGGACTGAAGATGACTTTTTATAAGGAAAAACACTGCAAAAGTTAGTCTTTCACAACATCACCTCCCAACATGAGCTGCAGCTGCACTGGCCCCAGGATGCTGAAACAGATGGGAGGCTTGGGGAAGCTGTGTCCTCCCTGGGGCTCTGCTGGGCATGGGGTCATGCCTTGGGATTGCAGTGCCCTGAAGCCCTGCACCCCAGCTCTCAGTGGTGTGGGATCATCCTCACCACCTGCAATGGGAAGGAATGGGACATGGCCAAAACATCCCCCATGTCAGCCCAGATTCAGGGCCCCTGGAGGGCTGGTGGGGCTGTGGCAGCCAGCCTGGGACTGAGCCCTTTCTGGGGACAGTCCCCATGCTCCCCTGTTGACCTTTCCAGGGACTTTAGAGGCCATTTTCCACTCCTGACCTGCTGTTTTGTTCCCCCTTTTTTTTTTGGATGGCTATTACAGCAGCTCCTGAGAAGACAAACACCACCGATGAGCCCGAGATGGAAGAAGGCAATCCCCTGGACCACATCAAGGTTGTGCTCCTGGGCATCCTGCTGCTGGCTGGGGCAGTTTTACTGCTGATCTTTGGCTACCTCACTGTCACGTACAGGAGAAGAGGTATGATCCCCCATGGGGGCTGTGCTGTGCCAAGAGGCTGGGGTCTGCCAGGGAATCTGACAGGGTGATGCTTATCCAACAAACCCAGCTTGAATCCAGGGGCAGCCTGGTGCCTGCAGCTCCCTGGGGTACATGGGCAGGTCAACATGCTAAACTCAGCTGTGGCATGTTTGCATGGGTCAGGTATCGCGGTGCCTAGGGGAGAATGGTGCTTTGGGCCATGCTCGCCCTTCATAGAGCCCCCAGGCCGTGGCTCTGAACCACTCTTTAGCATGGTGTCTTAATGCTGCATGTGAATCCTTCCCATGCACCTTGCCTGGGCACCTTCATAACATCTTGTTACCTCCCCACCACAGCACTGGGCATTACCTCGGCCATGCCACGGGGGCTGTCCTAGAGAGGACCCATCAGGAATTGCACCCCACTAATCCAAATTAAACCCTAGACTGTGGGCTGGTATCTCACTGTTCTTGTAATTAACGCTCAGGGTGTGAGACCCTGAGTGGAGAAGGAGGAAGCATGGTACGGTGGTTGTAGTGTCCAGCGCTCTCCTAGGATGTGGAGGCTGGGTCAGCCCCAGCTGCTCGTGCTGCCTTGGCACACAAGCATCTTCTAACCAAACGTGTTACTTTGCAGATTTGCAGAAACCACCGAGTGAAAATGCAGCAGTGGTGAGTTCCATCTCTGACGCTTTGCTGTGCATTGCTGGGGTGCGGAGGGTGCAGGGCCTCCCTTTATCAGCCCTTCACAGGCTTCTCGCTTCTCCTGTCTTCTCTGATGCTGCTCGATCTTTTCTGCACAGCTACAACTGCTTTTTTGCACCTGCAGCACAGCCCCATCACAATCAAAAAACTGCCTGAGATAGGATGGGACCTCTGTAGTCCAACCCTCACTCAAAGCAGAGTTGTTTTTGACAGTGGATTGTGTTGCTGTAGAAAATGGGAGAAAATGTTCCCCACCACCACCATATATAAAACTAACATTTCTCTTGCTGCAGCCAGACCCTGTTTCCTATTTTCCTTTTGCCAGGTACTGCTGGGAGGAATCTGACTCCATCTTCTCTCCAACCCCATTAGGCAGCTGAAGGCAGCAAGTAGGTCCCCTCTTGCTCTCCCCTCTCCGGGCTGAGCAAACTCAGCCCTGGGCTCTCCTCGTGCACCCTACACCAGCTCAGAGCCCAGTGGAGAACTGGGAAAAGGGCTCCTAGCATGACCCTGCCTTCAGTGGCCGGGCAGGCAGGGAGCCCTATGTGTCTGCACAGGCAGAGAGCTGAGACTCATATGGCCTCAGAGGTGACCCCAAGGCTCATTGTCTGGTTTCTCTGAGCAAATGCTATCCTAGGTCTGTGCGTCTTTCTGCTTTGTATCACTCTCGCTCTCCTGGGATGCTTCACAGCTGGTTTCAGCACTTGCTGTTGAAAGGGGGCTTGTGCTGGGGGTGGTGGGTACCTCTGGATGATGAATTGCCCCAATGGTGTTTTCTTGCAGAAGGAAGAGAAGCCCCCCATGGTGTCCGTGTCTACCGTGGACTACGGCGTGCTGGAGTTTCAGTGCGACCAGTGCACCCAGGTGCCACCTGAGACCTGGCCAGTCAACCAGACTGAATATGCCACCATTGTCTTCCCAGAGGAAAAACCCATCACACCAAAGTGGGGGAAGAAACATCAGGACGAGAGGACTCAGGAGCTGCAGTTGCAGCCCTGCTGAGGGCTGGGGTCCCTCATTGCTGGGGGGTTGCGAGGCTGCCCCAGCCCCTCGCTCCCACCGTGGTTTGCAGTTGGGAAAAATCCAGCGTGCAAGGACCAGAGTGACAGAGGTGCCACTGCTGGAGTTGATATTGCACAGTCCTGGCCACAGTGGGATCGTGGCCATTGGGTGGGTACCGCAGGATGGGTAAGATCCCTGCTGGGCTCCCTGTGCCACCTCTTTGCTCAGGGCAGGAAGGATGGGCTGGGGCAGAGCAGTGATGCCGACAGGTCCGTGCCAAAGGTGATTTACATCATGCCTCAGTTTTCCACCTCCACCTGGAGCTCTCTGGAGTGGCCACACTGCTTCCCTCACCAGGGTCTGACCCAGCTGGCGAAGCACAACTGTGGAAGGAAACACTGGAGACAGAGCTGGAGTGGATCCTAGGAGACACTGCTCGTGGGACCCCAGGGGTGACGGCTTCTCCTCACCCGGGGCAGAGACTGTGTTGTGTACCACTATTTAAAGAAACCCCTGTGAGCAGGCGGATTGTTTTCCTTGTCTCTCCAGGCACTTTCCTCCTCTGCAGGAGGGGAAATCTACCCTCCTTGTGTCCCTCCCTCCAGAGGTGGGAGATGGATCTGGCCCTGAGAGGTGAATAAAGGGTTTCACGTCCGGGGAGTTTGTTGACTCGTGATGGCAAGTGCGTGGGCAGGCAAATAACGGCTCTCGGCAGCACGCAGGCGAGAGCCGGGAGGCAACAGCGTCTGTTGTGGTTCCTGGGCGCCTCTGTGCAATACGCAAGCTGCTCTTCCACAAAGCTGTTCTTAATAATTTAGAGAAGAAGCCACTGTTTTTCCTCTTGCCCCTGTCTGGGCTGGCCCCCGGATGCAGCTACAAACCAAGCTCCCCCTTACCAGGCTGGTCTCGGGGCACTTGCCCAGCTGAGGACGAGCCTTCCTGGCTGCCATCAGCCAGGGCAAAGCTCACCACGTGGTGCTCAGCGCAGCTTTCTGTCTCCAAACTTCCATTTTTCCTCTTGAAAGCGATGCTGCGCCACCTGCCAGAAACCAGAACAGAGAGAAATGACAACTGCTTAAGAGGGGAGAAACCCCGGTAAGGAGTGACTTTGGAGGCAGCAGATACCTGCTGGGAGACCATGAAACCCAGCGGAAACAGAAGAGTCACTTGCATCTCACACTTCAGCCACACCGTCAGCAGGTTTCTTTTTCCCTTTATCCCCAGTAAAACCACTGCAGCCTTGTGGGAGCCAGCCTGGGCGCTGGGGGAAGGGGTGAGGCATGCCAGGCATGGCAGTTTGTCCTCTGCAGGGGCTGGAAAGTCCCTGAGAAACCTCCAGAGCAGACCAGGTGGGATGAACATCCATCTGGGTGGCTTTCATCCTTCCTCAGGGCAGGATGGTGGATGTGGTGGTCCCACAACATCCACTCACACCAATATGCAATTCAGCCTGGTGGTACTGTTTGCAAGCAGCAGCCCCGCTCCTTTCCCCAGCACGGCACCACACAACCCCAGCAGAGACCTGCTGTGGCCAGCCAGGCTCAGCTCGCCCAGAAAGCTGAGACAGGAGGCAGCTGCAGCAGGCAAGAAACAGGAGCTCAGTCAGCAGTTTTGCTTTTGGCTTTCCTGTCAGATATGACATTGGCGAGAGGGTGGGCTCTTTTTCATATTTTCCGTCCTGCCTCTCAGGCAGCGGAGGTGCTGGGTCTTCAGTCCCTCCTGCACCCCCCGGCTGCAGCTATGGCTCCTCCAGGAGCGGTTGGGGCTGGGTCCCTTCCCCTCTTGGTGGATGGTGGTCTGCAGCTGGTCAGAGGCTCCCAAACCGTCCAGTGGTGTCAGAGGCATAGTAAAAGCATCTTGCACTGCTGTTTGGGATGAGGGACCACGCAGTCCATGTCAGTGCCTGTGCCCCTCCAGTCCCTCAGCAACCTGGCTGCAATCCTGCCCCTTGCAGGAAGCAAGGCTGGGGATGCTCCAGGCTGCCAGGCACCATCTCCCATCCCTGTTCGGAGGACAGGGTTCCCAGCGCTGGCAGACCTGAGCTACACTCCCCTGTGCTGGGCATGGCACTGGCTGCGCCAGCCAGAGCAGAAACAGGACTGGGATGAGCTCCAGACAGGATGCAGGTTTCAAGCCCCCAGCTGAGCATCCCCAAACTAAGCAGTGCCCCGAGATGGGTGTCAGCCCCCCAACATCCTGCTCAGGGATGGGGAGCTGAGCACATTCATGTGCAGGAGTTACTCTTGTCTTTCCATGCAAGCCAGGAGAGCAGCCACCCACAGCTTATACTTTCTCTCTCCAGCGTGGTGATAGTTCAGTCTTCCTGGAGTCACTCCATAGGATCTGGAGGAACTCTTTTACCTCCTGTCCTGAGAAATTCCCAGTTCCATCTTTCCCAGCTCCAGCATCCCACATCCCTCCTTCCCCTCACTCTATGTCACAGCCCTCCTGCTTTTGCCCACCACTGCACCCATACCAGCTGGCAGGTTTATGCCCCTTTTCTCAGCTCCACATTAAGCAGGGACCCAAGCAAACTCATTTCCACCTACAATGCTAAGGTTTTCAGGGTGGGGGGGGATGCCGAACCAATACCCTCAAGACCTCTTTTGGCTTTCCCTGCCTGCACCAAGAAGAGGCTGGGCTGCGATGGGCTGGGTATAGTTTTGGGGATATATCCTTTCTGCCACAGCTGCTTTGCTGGCTCTGGAGAGGTGTGGGTGGCACAGTTTCAGTGGTCTTTGGTTTAGGCTGCAGAGCAGTTAGGCAGACCCTACCACCTGGCTTTGATTTTTGACCTTGCTCCCTGCAACAATCACAGTGGCTGGAACTAACCCCTGTGCTGCAGAGCCACTGGCTACCAACAGAGCAGGGCCCTAGTCAGGTCCTCAGCACCCCATTTTGGGAGAAAAAATACAGCAGCACAAACAGGAGAAGAACAAGGGTCTATAAAACTAAATAGTACCTGGACCTGACTTTGCCTTGCTCTCAGGATGTGCCATCACTGGGAATGACTCCTGAAAGGCCAGAGGGGACAGGGCATAGGTTTAGGTCTGCCCCCCTCATTCCTACCAGGATCATGGCTGTGAGTGATAGAGCATGCTCCTGCCAGTCCATTCCCCCATGCTTTATGCTCACAAGTGCACAACAGTCAAACTGGGGGGATTCAAGTTTTTTCCCCCCCCTGTATCACCCCAGAGCAAGCATCCCCAGCCTGCCATGCACCCTTTTGTGCAAGAACACACAAATGCTCATGAGCACACAAATATGCACACCCCCCCAGATTTAGGCTGCGACTGTGTGCCAAATACATACGCACACCCCTTACCTGTGAGGACATGCACATCCCTGCAGACACACAGCCCCCCTGGACCTTTGGTCCAGCCACCCATCTACATGCCACAGCTCCTCCCAGTCCAAGACCTGGGTGCAGCTGAGGGGGTGGCTGCAGGCACCAAAGCTGCTGCATTTCCTGCACTTTGGTCTGGCAGTTAGAGCAACCGCTTCCGACCGCGGACACCCGGTGCTCCCTTGAGGAGTGGCTGTCACCAGCATCGGTGCCAAAATGCTTTGTCAGCTCTCTGTAACCACACACCAGCTGGGACCTCCAGAGAGCAGAGCTCAGCCCCAGTCCCATCCCAGGGTCTTGCTGATGGGGAATGGCCAGACCCTGCTGGAACACCACAGAGAGCTGATCCCTGTCTGCTTCTGCAGGAAGCTGGATGTGTGACTTCAGCATACCTGGGCTATACTTGAGCAAATAACCCCCCCTACACAAATGCTTGAGCACCAGCCTGGCTCCTTAAATATCCCAGTCTTAATTAAAGGTGATTGGAAACAACATGTGAGCAAGCATGCCTCCAAGAAACCTGAGCCCAAAAAAACAGATGTTGAGAAAACTGGGCAGGCAGATGAAGATGGAGAGGAAGTCCTCTCCTGCTGCTTGCAGCAGCATCTTTAGGAGAGCTGTGCCACGGAGCAGCAAAGCACCATTCCTGCAAAATGGGACTTTGTAAATGCCGAGGGGAGAAGGGGCAGTCAGGTTGTGTGGCAGTAAGGTCACTTACAAGTGAGGACACTCCTGGTCACTGGGAGGTTTCAGAGCTGTATTTTGGTTTTGAAGAGGTTGGGCTGGAGGTGCTCAGTGAGGTGTGTGAGTTATTTGTCCCCTGGGTTAATGGAATGATCTTGGGGTGGGACTGATCTGTTGGACGCCATGGTCTGGGAGCATTGCCATGACCTTGTCTTGTTGGGAAAGCAGCTGTTGGTCCTTGAGAGGACGTGCTAGGGTGAGCTGGTGGACACCATGGGAGGGGTGGTTTTCTGGGCAGGTTGGTTGGACCTCTAACCATGGCCAACTTGTACAGCCCTGATGTATCCTGAGGGGTTCAGGCCCACAGCATCTCCTCTGTCACGTCCCACCAAGAGCTTCGCCCTGCCTATTGCCAAACCTGTTGTAGGCTTGCAGAATATGTGTGTTTCCTCCCACCGCTCTCATTTTGCTTTCTCTAGTTTTGCTTTTAGTTGGCTCCAAGGTTTCTCCTTCTCTCTCTTCTTCCCTTTGGCAGGATGTGCTGCTCAGGGAGGATGCCAGCAGGCCGCATCCAGGCATGTGGGTCTTGCAGGGCAAGCAAGGCAGCCTGTGCCCCCCAGCCAGGCAGGAGCCCTGGTCTTGCCCACTCCACCACCCCCAAGACCAAACCCATCACCCATGACACTGGGGCAGAGCCTTTTTGGAGGGGACTGAGCTCTCTCCTTAAGCCTGCAGGTACCATCACCAGACCTGCTAGATGAACAGGGAGCCCAAACCCATTTGAGGTGGTACCTGCCTGCATCTTCACAGCCACCTCCTCCCTTCAATATCTCTCCGTTGCTCAGGATCCTTCGTCATCCCAGAAGTCCAGGGGATGATGGGGGCAATATCCCCTCTCTATAGTCCAGCTTAGGCATATCCCCCTTTCCAGAGCATCCCCTTTGCCTCAAATCCACCCTGGGACAGATGGACCCCTCTTCTCCAAGGGCTTGACTATGAATCCTATGGACTATGGATCCTACAGCCATTGCTTGTCCCTAGAGGTGGTGGGTTTCACCATGATAGGGTGACAAGCGCTCTCTGTCAACAGCGGCAAGGTCAGAGGCGACAGGGGTGCAGTGTGTGGTGCTGGTGTGGTGCAGTGTCCCAGGAGGATACAGATGCCCAATTCACTGTCTGCTTCAAGGAAGGGGAAAAAACAGGATCCAGGAAACTCTAGATGAGTCAACCTGCCTCTGTACCCAGAAAACCGCTGGAACAAATTAGTAAGGCCACCAAGCGGTAAACACCGAGAGGACAGCACTGGGGCTGAGAACATAGATTTAGTAGGAACACTGTTGTGTCAAACCAACCTCATTTTCTCTTCATTAGGGCAACAGGCTGGGTACCGCAGGGAAAGCGGGAGTGATGCTATCTTTCTGCTGCCTTATGTGATATTCTCATAAGCAAATTAGGGAAATGGGGGAAATTCTGCCACTGTGGGTGAATGGCTACCGAAGAAGCTATATCCCATCAGCACTTATCAATAGCTTGTGACGGCAGACACATGAAGCGGGGTTTTTCCGGAGAAGCATAGCTCAAATGAAGGCAATATGCTCTTGAGGGGGGTGTAGAGACTGTCTGGGAGGAGGGTTAGAAATCAAATTCACCCTGATGACCTGAAGAGCAAAAATGCCCTGAAAGAATGACTGATGGAAAAGAATTGGGTGTATTTAGTGCAGGAAAAGATGAGGGAAAACTTTGGAGCAGGAAAAAAGCCCTGCAGTGAAGCAAGCAGTGAAAGACAGAGGAGTGTTTAGGGTTATACCCGGTTGCTCAGATGGCAATCCATCTGTCTCACAAGCCTTGCCGTGCCCACAGACACAGCATCCCCACTGCTGAAGGCATGTCCTGCTCTGTGGTCCTGCCTGGGGACCAGAATTGAATGTCCCTTTCTGCCCCTCTTGGGGACTGTTGGCAGGATGGAGCCACCTGGATACGGGATGACCTGAAAGGGAAGGGATGGATGTCCCAGCAGGGATGGGACCTGCATGTGCCAAGCAGGACAGTGTGGGCACTTTGTCCCTGAGCTGGAGGGGTAGGGGATGGGGAGGCTGACACACAGCGAGAGACGGAGAGGAGGATAAGGAGCCTTGGGAAACCTTCCTGCTCTTGCCTGGGCGGCTCACCCGGGGGTGGGAACTGAAGTCAAAAATAATTTCAGGCTGTGCGAAAGTGGCAGGGAAATTACCGCCCGGGCTGTGCCTTGTGCTTGTCTTCTTCACGCATCCTGTGAAGGAGCCATGACCAGCAAACCGGGATGGAGAGGATTGGCAGGGTCCATCCCTGGCAAGGACTCTCCAGCCCAGCGGGGTCGTGCTGGGGCCGGGACAGGGCTCGTCCCCAGTCCCCACCGAGGCCAGGCTGCGAGGGGACCTGCAGGAGCAGCTTTTGTTTCCAGGCAGGTGTCGGTAAGTGGCAAGGTGCTTGGGCAGCGCCGGGAGGTGTGTGTGAAGTGGAACAGGACGTCAAAGCAGTTTCAGCTTTGTGGGTGGTTCTGGGAAAGTCCCTTTAGTAAAAGCAAGTCAAAGGCTTTAATAGAGGGACCAGCGCCGGGCTCCTTCTCAGAGATGACTGCGAGGACTCGGTGCATTGTGAGTCGCGATTTGAGTTGTGTTGCCATGACGTAAAGGAGGAGCTGGTTTCCATCACAGACGGGTTTTGGAGACAGGAGCCTGTCTCCGTGCCGGGGTACCACCGGACCCCCGTTGAGCCACGTGCCTGAGGGGTGGTAGTTTGCCCCCCGGGGTGGGCAGCATGGGGAGCAGTGTTTGCCCTGGTGAGGAGCATCCCTCTCCCCTCAACAGCAGCCTCAGGGAGGAAGGGCTGGGCTGAAACCACAGATCCCCCAGATGAAGCGATTGGTTTGTTTGGGTGAATATGAGAGTGCTGGGAGAGAGGGCTGCCTCCCCAGGGGGCTCCTCCTCCTCAGCATAGCGCAAGGTGTTTAACACAGGTGCAGCTGCCCTTGAAGTAAAGGGGAGATGTCAAAACATTTAGGTTTTTCCTGCATTCAACCACCCCTGGGTAAATCTCAGCCCCTAACACAGAGAGGTCCAAGGGGACGGGCAGATGTCCCATCCTGGTCACCCTGCTGCTGATGGGTCCCCACACCATGCTGTGGCACAGTGATGCCAGGCATGGCATAGTGCCAGCTTTCTGCACTGGGAGATTTGCTGTCCTGGAGACTCCTCTGTGGTGGGGTGCATGAAGGAGTCTTTTGTACTGAACCTGTAGAAATTGGGGTCCTGTGCTCTGGGGAGGGAGTAGGACCAGGGCCAGAGAGATCTGCTGCTCCTTCTCTTCCTTCCTATGTACCAGACCTGAGTTAGGGGTGTTCCCCGGTCCCCACCTGTGAGCATTGGAAATGCTGATGGCATGACCCTTCCTTCACCATCCTGTTTGTAGGGTGCTACCCCAGCCCAAGCAGGACCCCATGTCCCCATGGCAGGGCTCTTGGGAAAGGGGTGGCCCAGGTCCTATCCACAGGTTAGGGCTTTGCTAGCTCTCCATGAGGATCCTGAAGAACTTGGCTTGGCTCCTCTGCTTCCAGGAAGCCTCCTTTCCTTCCTTCTAGTCCTGCTCCAGATCGTAACATCAAGGTTTAATTAAGGGTGGTAGGACCTCAAAGCAGGGAAGAACCTTGAAGCTGAAGATGGAGTCTGCCCCAGGACCTTGTCACGTCCCTCCACTCTTGCAGGAGGGGCAGTGCACGTTGTGAAGGTGCTGGAGGGCTCTTGGTACAAAGGCTCACTGGCTTTTCCCTTCCAGCAGCAAAGATCTGACAACCTGTGGTTACTGGAACTTACCTACATCGCCTGCCTCCCCTTTGGGATCTGGAGGATGGGCCTGATGTGCTGGTGCCTCTTCAGATCTCACAGCTGCTGTCACCTACTGCCAGCAGCCACCGTGCCCTTCTTATGAGGCCACAGATGGTGTCACCTACGTCCTCAGCAGTCCTGCTGCCCCAGCCGGCTCCAGGGCAGGGACAGCTGCTGGCACTGCTGCCTGGGGCACCTGGGCTTTTGGGGTGCCAAGCCAGAAGAGCTGCCAAGGGGACATACTTCATTTGAAACCAATGTGAAGTGTTTTAAGCTTGATTCCTAGATACTTCTGTCATTTTTTCAAACAGATGTCTGTCCTCCTGCAGGCTTTAATACCCTATAGCCTTTGTGCTAAACCCTCCCTGTTTCTGGGAGTCTGAGTGCTGCTCTGGGCACTCAACATGAGGAGCTGCTGTAACTTTCCATGGTGGCTTCATCTTTGGCAGCCACCCAGCACATTTCCTCCAAGGCTGAGTATTTTGGGGTATTTTGTGACCTCTCTGTGTGCAGGATGGTCTCCTCTGAAAGCTTCATGCTAAATGAGATAGTTTTATTTCCATGGCAATCTGAGTTTGCTTTATCAAGCTGCCCATCTTCCTCTAACTCAAGACCAGTTATCATCTGACACCTTATCTAACCTGCTTCCTGTCCTGCATCGCTCTCCATGGGATATCTTGGGTAACCTGCATACCTGGAGAGGGGTGAGTGGCGGGGCAGAGGGCTGCAGTCAGCCCCAACCCTGCTGTTTATACCTTCCCCGGGTGCTCTCAGCTCAGAGCACACCTCACCTCTTTCGGTTTTACGTGCGGTGCCATCCTCCCTGACTTTCCACCGTGCGGTTTCAGGTCAGGCCTTTTTCTGCTCGAGTTGGCTGAAAGTTGTTAAAAACAGCCCGTGCTTGGTGGCAGCTATCGAGAGAGATAAAGGTTACCTGGGGCTTTATCAGGTGCTGAGTCCTGCATTTTCAGTGGGTTTCACTTCTGTTATTCTGTTATTCTGGGCACAATCTCTGCTGGTTTGCCCTCGCTGCTGTGACAGTGATGGGCATGGGCAGCCTGGCAGGGGGACGCTTTTCCGACCTCTCTGCCTACAGACAGAGCAGGATCACGAGAGCACAGCTTCAGCAGGGTCAGGGTTCATGTGTGAGGCTTGGGAAAGCCACTTTGTCCTTACTTTGAGGGACATTTCATCCGGCCAGGACCTGGTGCAGCGTCAGCAGCACCTGTTGGCACAGGGATCAACATGGGGTGGTGCTGCCCACGTGGGAGCAAAGGTTCCCCTCTCCATGCACAGAGATGTTATGCAAAGGTGAAATGTCTGGGGAAAAGAAAGTTGCATAGCACCCAGAAGCTGCAAGCTCAGGTGGGACCATGGGGACCTGGCAGGACATTTTTGAAGCGAAGCTTGCAGATATGGACTTAAGAGAGCTGTGGACGCTTCAGGAGGATGATAGCCTGCAGGTGCATGACCTCAAGCCTGGCTGGAAGGAGTTTGTGCAGCGCCGTGCACTTGGGAGGTAGGGACTGCTGGCTTGGTGCCTGTCGGAGGGGGACCAGGGACAATGGGCTGCCATGTGGACCTTTCCCTTTCTCAAAGTTTGCTGGTAGGAAACAGCTTTTGACAGGAAAGGAGCAGTTTGGAGGTGGGTGAGGCTGGGAGGGTTTTTCCCATTTTGTTCCAAGCTTGGTGGGTCACTGCCAAACTGGAAAAAAATCATGATAATTGGAGCGGCAAGGAATGTGGCGGCTCCACAGGACCCAAGGGCAGCTGGTATTTGGCCAGAGTTTCTCCACATTGGTGTCAAGATACAAAGAGCTCTTCCCGCAAGCAGGGGTAGTTATACCACACTAGAGCCAATCTTTTGGGTTTGCACCCAGAGGATGAGGAGAGGGAAAGCTGCTGTCTGCTGGGACATGGGGTGATGCCTCAGCAGTCCCCGCATCTGCACCAGGCTGTGGTGTCCCAGAGCAGGGACAGGCTGTGGCTCTACATTGCTGATGAGACACCCCATCCCAACCATTTCCACCCTGGGCAGGACCCTGGGCATTGACAAGACACCCAGTCCAGGTGGCAGCAAATGGCAACCTTGACTGCCAGCCCCCATACAGATTGTGCAAGGCAGAGCTGTGGGTTACACACCTGTTGTCTCCTCAAGACATCTCCTCACCTGCCCTGCAGCCTCCACCCACACCTTCCTTCTATTTTTCTTCTTTTTTTCGGACTTTCCCAGCCCTGGGCTTGAAGTTGGCTTTCTGCTGAGCTGTGATGAACTGGCATGGGTGAGGGGCAGGAGCCCCAAACAGACCTAGGGCCTGATGCTTCCCACCCTAACCACCCCTGCTCCTGGCAGTGGGGCTGAAATGGGCTAGGAAAGGGGACCAGGGTGGTCCTATCAGGCAGCCTGGCTCCTAAAATCTTTAATGCTGGGGTCAGCCCTGAGCTCACATCTGTGTTGAACTCCCCAGACTGGCATCATGCTGCTAGAGGAAGAACAGTTTGGTGTAAAGCTTGCACGAGTGGAGTTAGTCCATCATCCCTGGCTGCCCTGGTCCCTACTGACTGCACGGGAAGCTGCCGGCTCAGCACGGGGACCCTGGAATGAACTGGTTTCCTCTGTGCCCTGGCAGGTTTCAGTGCTCCCAGTGCTTTCATAAGTGGTCCTCAGCCAAAGTGCACATCCTGTTCCACATGTGCTGGTGCCAGGGCCAGGGCATGGTGTGGATGCGAGCCTTCCGCCAGGCATGCAGGCGGTGCCCTGACCCCCAGCTGGAGGAGCCCGAATTCAGCCAGGAGACCATGGAGACGCTTCTGCACAACCTGGTGCTGAAGATCCTCCAGTACTTCTACCACCTGCCCATCCAACCCTCCGACCTCCTGGAAGTCGTGGTGGACACGCCGGTGGGGGGGCCACATGACAGTGCCCGCTGTGAGGGCTGCCAGCTCGGTGTTTGCAACAAGAGGCTGGGCCCAGTGTTGGATGCCAGGAAGACCTCGACGGATGCAAATGAGACCAGGACCCATAGCACTTGGAAATGCCACAGTGTGAAGCCCTGGGCAATCCCAACCCACCGTCCCTTGTCCATCAATAGCAACTTCCCCTGGAAACGCTGCTGTTACATCAGCATCCCTTTGCTTTTGGGTTTAGCAGTGCTCCTCTTTGTCCTGCTCTATTTCACCATGAAGTAGTGGGAACTGGGGCTCGAAAAGAGGAACAGGAGTGATGGCTGGGGGGTGTTCATTGAGCCTCTGGAAAATTGAGTGCCCGAGGTCAGCCCTTGCTTATGGCATGGAGAAGCTTCCCTGGCTCATGGGGGGAAGAGACACATCAGGGTGCATCAGCCAGGCACCTCATCCCACAGTCTCAGTGATCCTTGTGGGTCTGATGGTTTCTTGTGGAACATATTCTGTGTGAGGACGACCCTCAGCTGCCCTATGCAAAGTATGAGCGTACTTGCAAGAATAAAACAAGCCCTTTCTCCTCAGCCCAATGATGCATTTGTGCTTTTTTTATTTCTCCAAAGCCTTTTCTAGGTACATGTAAGCAGCTCGGAGGAAAGCTAGGGGCTGTCTTTATCCACCAGCTGGGCTCAGCTTCCAAGGAGACGCATCCTGATGCTCTCCTGACTTTACCCTTGGTGGAACTGGGCACCCACAGCAATTGAGGGGCACCTAGAGCTGGAGGTTTTTAAACTGAAAGAGGGTAGATTTATATTAGATATTAGGAAGAAATTCTTTACTGTGGAGGTGGTGAGGCACTGGAACAGGTTGCCCAGAGAAGCTGTGGATGCCCCATTCCGGGTAGTGCTCAAGGCCAGGTTGGATGGGTCTTTGGGCAACCTGGTCTAGTGGAGGGTGTCCCTGTCCATGGCAGAGGGTTGGAACTAGATGATCTTTGAGGTCCCTTCCAACTCAAACCATCGTATGACTCTATAACTATGGCTCTGAAAAATACCCTGGCAAGCACAAACCCTTCCTGGCTGGCAGAGCACCCTGCGGAGGGGGCAAAGGGTACCCAAGGTTGGCAAGTGACAGCAAGTCCCAAGTCTCTTCCCTGTTAGCTCTATCACAGGGAAATCACCCTTATTGGGCTATAGGGTCTGGGCAAAGGGGAGAATGCGGACTCCTGCCTCCTGCTACTTTGCCCCACAGGGCTCAGGGGACCTGGTGGCATCATAAAGTTGGAAGGAAAATTGTTGTCCCCTGCAGCCTGACACCCCTCAGCCTCTTCCCTTCCTGCAGGGAAGCTGCTGGGCTCCTGCAGGACTTAGCCATGGGCACAGTGTGTCCTGTAGGCATGACTTTGGCCCAGAAAAAAAGGTGAAGATGGTCTGAAAATGCTTGCAAAAGTTTTTGAAAATGTTTTTTTGGCTGTCTGGAAAATGAATCCAACTCAGGCTCTGCCAGACCTGCAGAGCTGCTGAGGCAGGTGCATTTGTTGCCTCCTGACTTTGCAAATGATTTGATGCTGAAGATGGACATGGTAGAAAAGATTTCACAACTGAATTAATGGAAGAAAGATGGGCTGAAGGAAAAGTGTTAGCCAAATCCAGTGTCACCAGTGCAGTTTGCACAGCATCAGGCCCTGGCTATGCAGCTTCCCAGATGCTCTCCTCCCTGCTGCATCCTGCGAGGCCTTTTACACTGCTCGCTGTGGGTTTGCTTTTTTTTGCTGGTGTAAGAGTCTCCCATATTTTCATACACGTGATCTGCAGATTGGTTAAAAAAATCAAAATAACAAGAAAACCCTGTGTGATCTACGGGCCATGTGGATTTTGTTTCTTAAGCGCTCTGTCTTGCTCATCCCACCAACTGAACCTCCTTCCGCAGCACATAACCTGCTCTGCAGCCCTGGCTGTGGAACCAGCAGATGGAGCTGTGAGATCTCTGGCATTGCACTGGGAAGCACTGGGACCAGTGACCTGTCAGCACTGGGACGGGCCAGTCCTCCCCAGATGGGGGAAGCCCCCCCCATCCCTGTGCCTGGCAGTTTCCCTGTAGTGTGGTTCCCCCCCAAACCATATTCTACATGGATATGGTCCTGATCTGTGGATGAGCTGGTGATTCTCCAGTCTTGGAGCACTTGGAGATGCACACGCGATGCAAAGTGTGGAGCCTCAAACCCCTCCTGGCCCCCAGCTCTGCCTGGGGGACAGTGGTGCCACAGCAGCAGGGCTGGGGACCAGCATGGTGCCACCAGCAGGGACTTCCCCAGGAAGGAAAGCCAGCATGACCTATCCCCCTTGAATTGAATATCAGTGATGTTCTGAGCAGTTTTGGCAGGGGAACAGTGGCTGAGGGAGTACTTGAGACCCAAAGGGTCTCATATCTGAAGGGACCTATCTTTCTGGAGGAGGTCTCAGCTTGCTCAGCTCGCTGGGGCTGAGTGGCTCTGCTGGGTAGGAGGCTGATCCTGCAGCCTGGACCAACTCCTGTCCCTCCTGCCCGGCTCTCCCCACAATGGGAGCAGCCCACCCTCTCCCTGCTGGCATTATGTCATGAAGCAGAGACATGGCCGAGTTTCTTGCTGCCATTGCCTGTAGCCCTCTTCTTTCCAAGCTGAGGTTTTCCCAGCCCCTGTCATCATGTCTGGCCGTCTGCAGCATCCCCAACCACCCAGCTGCCTGGGAAGCCAACTCTGGTGGAGACCACATCCCTGTGGGGGTCCTTATTTTCATGCTTGGGTATCTCTGCTCTTTTGCAAGGGCGGAGCCATCCCTTGCTCCCCTGCAATGCCCTCTGCACACACCCCACACTCCCCCACTCATATGCTGCTTTTTCCCTGGTCCCCTCCCTGATGCTTCCTGCTTGCCTGCCTGTCTCCTCATACTGCATGTGAATGTCTGGGGGTCCTCTGCCCCTGTCCATCATGCAGCTCCTTCATCCCCTCCCCATTACTTAGACACCTGTGCATACGTGGGCTTCTCAGCCATAGCCTCAGTTTTGGGCTCCTTCGAGGACATCCCGCTCCAATGTGCAGTTGTGTCCATCTCCCACTTGTTTCTTAGCAAACTGCCCTCAAAGTGCTGCTTTTCATGGCTTTTGGTAATTTTGGATCCTGGAGCAAGCGTCCATGGCTCAACTCATCCCCCAGGGATGGTGAGCAGTGGCCAGTCCCCCAACTGGCATGGGGACAGCGAGCCCATCCCAGGGAAGGCGGCTGAGGGATGAAGGATGATCTCTCCCCGTGGGTCCCAGGCAGGTCCCGGCTGTCCCCTCTGGTCTGTCTGGGGATGGGCTCTGCCAAAACTGACTCTCAGCTCATGCCTGGCACTCACACAGAGCCAGGAACAAGCAAACCTCACCCAGGGGCATTTTGCTGACCTTTCACCACAGCCAGACTGATAAATTACTGTCTCCATGCCTGTCTCCCTGGAGAGAAGCTCTGACCGCTCTGGCAGGTTGCGAGGTGCCAACAAATGCAAAGCCCGTTGTTGCTCTCACTTTTCTCCTCTGCTGCCCCATTCCCAGCGCTCCCCGCAGCCACCCGCAGCAGCTGCGGGGCACGAGGGGCTGGCACTCTGCAGCGTGGCAGCTTGGCGAGCTGGGGGCGAGGGCTGGGTTGTGTCGGGGATTTCTCAGCAGAGCTGTCAACGGGAGGAGGAGGAGAGTCTCTGTTTATGACTGATGTATTATAGGGCAGCAATAATTTTTAACTTGCCCCAGAGCTGTCTAGGTTCAGATCCTACAGATGATGGTTTAATGCTCAGGGGATTATGTCTTGATTTTGCTTTTTCTCTCTCCTCCCCTTCATCCCTCTGATGTCTCTGGACATGTTAGCAGACCCGTGAGCAGGCGAGCCAGACCTGCCGCAATCCTCTCTGCTGTCAACCCAGAGGAGCCCGGCGCTGTTATTTCAGTTCTGCGCTGTAGGAAAATAGGGATCAATAACCCAGCTCTCAGCCCTGGATCCAGGCACATGGTAGGAAACAGTGCCCATGATTTTAAGCTCTTTCCAAAGGCTGGATTTTCACAGCCTGTGAAGCAGAGAAGAGATGCCCGGCAGAGCTGTGTCCCTGCCTCGGCTCCCATCCGTGCTCGCTGCAGAGCTTCTGCTGTGCAGACGCGCTCTCAGTCCGACGGCTAGCAGGGTTAGGCTGATTTTTCACCCTTCTTAAAGCAAAAGTCACATACCTGTTATTTTTTCTGCATGTCAGTTGAACACAGATTGAATTGCTATTCCCAGCATACAGGTTGCCGCACTCTCCTCCTGCCACTGCCCCCATCCTCGATGTGCTAAGGCTATAAATAATAGAACTCATCTGTTGCTGGTTTTTGCAATTTGTATTCACAGCTGGTCGGGGTCTGTCTCAGCCCATGAAGCTGCACAGGCCATGGCTGAGCCGTTGTTGGGGTGAAGGACTGTGAGAATCCCCCTGGGAGCACAGAGCAGACACTAACAACCAGCCTTGACCGTGTTCCTCTTGGAATGAAAGCCTCAGGGCACAAACTCAGTATCTATCAAAGTTTTATTTTGTTCTCAGGAGGAAGATTACACAGAACCATCCTTACATGATATCAGATATTTTACAGAATGTAGTATCAAAAAAGATATATATATATATATATTTATATATAAAAATACCTTGCAGTTACATGACATAGCCAAGAGTACAGTTCTTAGCATGTCTGCAAGTTTGACCTTCCTTAGGCCTTCTGCTCCTCTATATGCTCTACAAATGGCTTTTTGGACGATAGCAGGAGTGGCTCATTCACTGTTGAATCCTTTCTTGCATGGCAAAACCAAAGGAGGAGGAGGAAGACAGGCCCAAAGGAGGCTACAGGCACGCAGAGAGGACAGCAGGCAATTTTTGCATGTTGCTTACAGCTATACGAGGGCTTTGCTGGCAAGTGAAGGAGATGATGTCCCCGCTGCAGAATGATAAGCTCACATGACCTTGTTCCTTGGTGGGGCTTACTTGTCTGCATGGGCCATGGAGGGAGGCTGGGGAGATACAAATACTTCAGGTGTGTTAGGTGAGTTGAGGTCAGTCTAAAATGACTTTGACACCTGCAATAGGCCAGAAGAGCCATGAACAAACACCGAACACCATCAGTAACCTGTAAATCAGCCAAATCAATGGCCTTACACGCAGTTAAAAGGGACTAAGTTCTTACAAGAATGAATGCACTGCCATGGAGGACTACCCAGGCCCCTAAAGAAGTGGTGAAACTCTGAGGAAGGGCATTTTCTCTGAAATGATTCTGCTGAAAAGAAATATTGCTTAGGTACAGCAGAAGTGATGCTGTCTTGTGTGCTGGAAAACTTTCCTTGGGAGTTCTGCCATGGCTGGAAACCATTCCAAGAACTAGTTTGGGGGCAGGACTAGAGAGGGCTTGAGGTAATAGAGGGTTGGAGAAGTTTTGGTGGCTGGAGATGAGTGTGACCCTGAGTCCAAACCCTGCTCCCTGTCCTTGTGTCCTCTGTGGGACACCCATCCCACGTGGTGGGGGAAGGGTGGCCCATTCAGTGCCGTCTTGGCAGCCGTTAGCTATCCAGCCATGGGTGAAGTTTAGGGCTAAGTGAAGGCATCCTCACATCCCCAGGGCCAGGTGGACATCACCTGAGATGCCATTAGGCAGGGATGTTCGTTTGCAAATAAAAACAATAGCAAACCCCCAGGGCTCTCTCACTACTCCTTGCTCGAAAAGGCATTCCACAGCATGGGGAACTTTTGAGGTCCAGGCCACCCAGCTGGGTTTCCTGCACTGTTTCTGTAGCTCCTGCAGTTGCATCGTCTGATAGGAAGATCTGGCCGGAGAGCCCCAGGGGTGGGGGTAATTCTCTGTGCATGGCCCAAAGCTTTGGTGGCAGGGAAATGCTGCCTCCATAGCTGTACCTTTGTCCTGGAGTGAAGGGAGGCTCCTCGGGAGTGTGGGTGAGGTTTGGAGATGGGCAGCACAAGCTGAGGACGCCGGCTGAGATCCTGCCCCTTGCTCCCTTTCCCCAGCTCCCTAGCAAGCATTTCCTAGGAGCACAAGCAAAGGGATGTGGGACCAAGCGAAACAAATGACGTTGAGGGCTGGCAAAGGCTTGGCATGTGCTGAGCATCGTGGCTTCTGCTTGCGAAAGACCAGAGTCTGGAGCACATTAAACAGCAACAACAAGAAAGGGAGCTGTGGCAGCCGACTGCTTAGTCACTCATCTCTCCAGGTCTGGGTCCAGAAATGTCCACCTCTCTGAGGAGCCTGTTTTCTTCTCCATCCAGTCCACATAGTTAGAGACTTTGGTGTACACACCGTACACCTGCTTGCTGCCACACTCCTCCGGGCCACCCCATGAGACCAGCCCTTGGGCCACCCACCTCCGGGTTGCCGGGTCCTGGATGACAAAGGCTCCCCCGCTGTCTCCCAAACAAGTGTCCTTCCCACCTTCATAGTAGCCAGCGCAGAACATGTTCTCGGTGACACTGTAGTTCCCCGACCGTGACTCGTAGCTGGTCTTGCACTCCGCGTGCAGCACCACTGGCAGTTTGACATACTGCAGGATGTCAGACAGTGTCCTCATGCCCGAGCTGATGATCTCGTCCACCGTGATGTTGGGGTTGGAGATACCCCAACCAGCCACCAGCCCCAGCGTGTTGGGGTGAGGCCCCTCCAGCTCATGCTCAAACTGGGGCAGGCAGACAGGCATGACGTATTTGCCCATGGTCACCTTCTCCTTCAGCTTGACCAGAGCGATGTCGTGGTTGTAGTTCTGGATGTCAAACTCCTCATGGAGAATGATCCTCTCCACTGTCCGGTTGACGGCCTCCATCTTGTTCCTCACATCATGAAGGGCCAAGTAGACAGTGACGTGCTCCTTGGAGACGGGGATGACAGTCTTGTCTCGACGTTGGGAGCGGAGCACATGGGCGGCCGTCAGCACCCAGGAGTCTGAGAGCAGGGCTCCACTGCCAAACCATTTGTCGTTGGGCACCCGGGACATGTCCTCCACTACAATCAGGGCCTGCCAGGGGAAGAAGCCAGGCTCTGCGTTTCGCCCGCCAATGATGCGCTTGATGATTCCAGGCAGAGGACGAACTGGCCGGCCGCACACTGAGGACAAAAAAGACAGGACAGTTACTCCCAGCACTTATCTAAGGAACAAATGAAAAGGGACATCCCTGTAGATTATGCCACATGGCTGGTTATCTTCAAACCAAACACTCACTTGTGTCTTTTTTTTCCATAGAGGGCAACTCTTCTCCTTTTCTTAGTCGATAAAGCCCATCCTCCCTGCCATCTTTACCTTCTCCTGGAGAGCTTAGAGCAGGCTGGGTGTTACATCCCACCCCTACGCTAACAAGTCTTTGGAGGTATGTCTGGGAAAGGAATGCATCTGTCCTTCTGAAGGGCTTTGCTTCCTAAAGGCAGCCTCAGCTCCTTTCATGTCCTCCTTGCCTGGTGGAACCCTTTCTGGTGGCAGCAGTTTGCCCTCCTGGAAAAGAGGCAGTCTATTTCTCTTCCATGAGGATAGTGAGGTGATTTTGTTCAGCCCTTGCTGACAAAGAGGCCAGTCTGAAGCCTGCATGGGTTGTCCAGTTTCTTCTGTGAAGCAGAAGCCACCCTATGTTTCTCTAAGCCTGAAGGTTAAACATGAAACCAGAAGACTTCAGCGGTAGTGCTGCCTCTGTCATCAGCCTGCTACATGACTTTGGGCTCTTCCCCTCTCTCTGCCATCTGAGCTATTGTAGCAATACTTTCTGAGCACAGGGCATGTTTCTTTACTCATAGCCCCAGAACAAATTGGTCCAGCTCTCCAAGAGTTAAATATAGCCATACCAAGCCCTCTGGATGTCCCATGCTTTCTGTGGCTACAGACAATGAGGCACAGATTAGAGAAGTGTCTTGTCTACGGGTCAGTAGAACCTGTTGGTTTCCACGATTTGGGCCTCCTTTCCCCAGGTGCCCATGGAAACCCTGGTCCTGGTATCTGCTCCCACATGGCACCCTGGGAGACCTAAGGGATGATCTCAGGCAGCTCTCCAGAAGGTCTTTGGCATAATCTACCTGCAATGATGAATGCATGTTGCTCAGCACCATCCATCATTGCACCTTTGGGGCCTGCAATACCTTCGCAGTGGCGCAGAGGGTCTGAACTCCCCTTGCATCTCCCCAGCACATATGCACTCTGGAGTGTGGCTGTGTGGCTCCCCTGGTTATGGCAGCTTGCCCAGAACAGGCCATTCTTCTGCTGGCAATGAGACAGGACTTAGTCTTGGTTTACATCTATGTGATCTGCGCTCCAGATGGGGACCATGGTGCTAGCAGATTCCTTAGGGAAGGCCAAGTGGAGGGATCCTTCTGCTATCTCGAAGACCTGGCAGATGCTATGATTTCTGCCAAGCCTGGACTGCAGTAAAACAGGGCTGTGATTTAAAGCGTTGTTGTACAGTTGAGCTGCTGGGTGGGACATGGACACGGCTTGAGGGGCAGTTTGCACTTTGCAATTCCTCACTTTGCAGTTCAGTTTCTGGAGTGATTTGGCTGGATCCACACCACTTCAAAGGCAGAAAGACCAAATGAGTAATCCTGCAGCCTCACCGTTCCCCGTGAGCTCGCTCAGCCCTTCCCAGACCACTCGATTGCTTTCCCGGCTCCTGCACAGTATGCCAAGAAACCCAGGGGAAAGCCAGTGGGAGGACTGGAGCCTGACATCAGCCCAGCCTCACCCCTCACTCTGAGACCCATCACGAGGTCTGTGGTCTCATGGCCATGGCATTTGTCCTCCCAGAGGAGCTGTGGCTGGAGAAGGCTCGACCGTGGGATGTTGCCTAGCAGCGTGGACTTTACTCCTGCATCTCAAGCCCTCACCACAATTCTGGCAGCCAAGCCAGCATCACTCTGCTGAGCTCCTCAACAGACCCAGAATGAATGTCTGAAGAGCCCTGACATGCTGCCTGGTTTGCCTCCAGGAGCTTTATCCAGGCGCTGTGACACAGCATGAGGAAGAGGAGGGACTCAGCATGCTGAAGGTGTCTTTGAGAGGGTTGGACAAGGTGTGCAGGAACAGTCTTGCCCCTGGTGAACTTAAGCCTTGGGACTTGGTTGTTGTTGGTGGGGCTGGTTCATGCCTGTGGCAGCGCTGTGGAGGGGGGGGGTCCCAGTTGCTTGGGGTGCTGATGCCCCTAGGAGGTTGTGGGAGCCGGTTTGGGCTTGCCCTTCTACAGCTGGAAGAGTCCTGATTTGCAGCAGCTCAGGTGCTGGTCTCATCCCTCTGAGTCTGCAAGGGGAATCCACATCCTCCGTGGAAAGTTCCAGGACTCTGCCTCTATGTTCCCAGTGCTGTGAGGGGAGGATGCAAAGCCTCACAGAAATAGGGTCTCACCCCCCCACCCCCCCCACCCCAGGGCGATGGGATCGGGGCTGTGAGTCAGCCTTGCAACCAGCGCAATAGGAGTGCCTAATGCGGATTTGTTGCGGCTGGGATCTGCCGCTAGGAAAACTGTGACTCCAGCAGGGAGGGAGCGTGGTGAGTGTCTCTGCATATGCTCCACTTCCCTGCCTTTCCCAGTGCTGCAAGGAATAGAAAACGAGCTCAGGCAAATAATTCCTGCATCCCAGCCCAGCCCAGCTGGTCTGCTGCACCAAAGGCCGTCCCAGGGAGATAGTTTTAGAGGAAGTGCATTCAGCCAAATATTTATTCTATTAAATTACATATTAAAAATGCTGACCAGGCTGCAAATGCTCCCACTAATGGCAGAGGCAGGCATGGAGTGGCTTGGAAGAGGAGTTTTTATTGATGGGGAGGTGGCGTGAGACATAGGGGAAGATCTGAAGAGCAGCTGGCCAGCTGCTGCCTGCAGATCCCGATCTCAGGAGAGCATCACCCTCTCTCTGGGATTTTCCATTTTCCTGAAGTCTCTCTGACTTCTGTCACTAATCAGGAGGCCTGGAAATGGCCCATGTAAGCATCTATGGCCCCAAAAGATGTCCCCATATGCTCCCAGCTCAAATTAGTTCAGGCTGAAACATCAAGGGGAGATGCAAGGAGCAGTCACCACAACAAGAGCAGCCACAGCCCTGGTCTCAGAGCTCCGCGGGCTGCACGGAATCGCAGGGGGTCCCTCCTCCGACCTTGCAGTCACTCAGCATGGCTGGAGAGCAGATACCCTCCATGGGGCAGAGCCAGCTCCTGAACCCCAGGTGGATGCAGCTGCAGCTGCAGCTCCTGCACGGCAGCTGGATCCCTGTACCTCTCTGGAGAGCTGTCCTTGTGCATCTGACCACAACCCACACCCGAGGCTGCCTCCAGCCCCCCCACCTGGCAGCCAGATCTGGCCTCATGCTTGGCTATGGCCAGCCAACGTCCCGGGGACTTTCGTTTAATCCCGAATGGGCGCCTGGCCTGGAAACTTGCTGGCTGCAAACATTTCTGCCACTGCTCAAAGGCTTGGGACTTTTCCTTCCCTGCGAAGCAGCTGGTTTTTTCTGCAAGGCTCCGAGAGGTGCTAATTGCTCCTGCATGTGGACACACTGCTGACGAGAGCTGGCAGTCAGTGGGGCTGGGCAGGTAATGCTCTGCCCTTGGCTGGAGCCATCTCCAGTGATGCTGAGGGCTGAACATGGCCAGTGAGCCTGAGGCTGCTGGTTTCCTTGTCTGCTGGAGTGGAGAGCTCGGGGACCCCTGACACCCAGGATGGCTGTGACCCCACTGCTGCCTGGTACTGCCAGGGTGACATCACTGCTGCCCAGTGCCACCACTGCACCCTGACCGTCTGTCTGGGCCAGCTGGGATAGCAGGAGGCCTCTGTCCCCATCACCCTCCCGGCCATACATTGCAGCAGTTGGATATGTATAGCCAAGGCATATGGCATTGTCACCAGGGAGCAGGGTCGCTGCAGAAGGTCAAGCCAGGCACAGAGGCATCCCCCCCGCCGTATGTCCCTGCTCCACACCCCTTGCCACGGGACCGGCTGTCCCAGCACTAGTACCTGGTCGGCAGGATGGCAGCTTGGTCCCCAGCTCCTCGCTCCTCCATACCCCCGACGCATCGCACGTGTAGGTGGCTGGAAGAGAGCAAAGCGTTAGCTGGGCTGTGGCCCTGGCATGAGGGGGTGGCTTCTGCAGTGAGATGTTGCCCAGCAGTCAGGACCTTTTGAATCCTTTTCCAGAGCAGGAGGTGGTCGCCCTTTTATGCTCTCTGGGCTCCTTTCCCTGGGGAGTTGGGCGGGGAGGTGGGCAGCAGCCCTGTCCCCGGTGGGGGACATGCCACCATCCTCAGTTTTATTGCCTTCTGGAGGGCTGTGCTGTGCCCTCAGCCTCAGCTGGGAGCTGCTGCCCCATTAATGCTGCCAATGCCTGTTCTGCTAATGCATGCCGGATGCTGGGACCAGATGCACGAGGCCAGTGGGTGTGCAGGGGGATATGAGCAGGGAGAGAGGAATGTGAGGAAATCCTTTGGCTTTGCTTGCTGAGGGAGGAGGAGGAAGGAGGGCTGGGGTGTGTATGCATACCCCTTCTGCTGCTCAGAGCTGGGTCCAAAGGGTGCAGAGACCTGTGGTGCTTGGCAAGGCACCTTGTGGCATCTCTGTGGTTGTGGACCAGGGGGATGAGGTGGAAACCCAGTCTGCCATGATCTGTTCAGCTGCTGTCTGTCTGTTCAGCTTTGGCTACTCTGGACTTTTGGGTGCTGGGATGGGGAGCCTTGTGGAGCACTTTCTGGGACTGCTGGACCTCGTGCTCTCTCCAGCAGCAGCTCCTTTCACCGAGACACAGAAAATTTTATATGCTGCAGGGAGCAGATGGCAGGGTGAGAAGCAGAGTTCAGGAGAGCAGCCACACTGCTCTGCCAAGGCTGCAAAATACGTGGACAACACACCAGGCAGTGCTAAGTCCATCCTACCTCATTGTGGAGCAGGATGCAGCCAGTCTGACAATCCTGGATGAGCAGATGCAGGGTACAATGTGTATAGGCTACATCCACAGCCTGCTGCTTGCAGAGCATTCCAGAGCGGCCATCCCAAGCTCCCCCTGCTTGCAAACGCAGACATGCATGGCCACACGCCCACCCACACCGTGCCGTGGGGATGCGGCCCAGCCCCACTGCTCACCAGTGCTGTTGGGGGCCATGTGGTAGTAGGGGTGCTGGCAGTGGTACTGGATGGCTGCTCGGTAGGTGGTGAGGTTGTTCCTGGAGGAAAAGGTGACAAAGCCGTGCTCCAGCTCCGGCGGCGCTTTGCAGTCAGCAACTGAAAGCCAACACAGAAGTGGGGGTTGAGGTCTGTGTCTTGGGGTGTCCAGCTAGCCAGCAGGCAGGTAGTGCTGGGCTTTGGCATGTGATGATGGTCCTATGGGGCAGAGCTAGGGCCCGTGTAGTCCTGCATCCCCTTCATCTATGGACACAGGGGACACAGCCTGACACGGCCTCAGATGGCAGCAGGAGGCTGTCTCCAGGCAGAGCAGCCTGGTCCCCATGACAGCCACCAAGCAAAGACAGGGCACGTGTCGGGCACCGTGGACCACCAGTGGCACAGCTCGCCCACAGGCTGTATGGCTAACACCACTCACGCTGGTGGAGACCCCCATGCTGGGAGCCCTTCCTGAGCACCTCACCAGTGCAAGATCTCTCTCCTGTGCCTTTGAGTGGGGAAGAAACCTGCACTGACAGGTAAGAGCCATTGGGAGATGCTCCCAGACTATGTCTTTGCATCCTTTAGAGGTGGGCAGGAAAAAGCAGGTAGTGATTCACTAACCTACCCTATGCATCAGGGGAGCTCCTCTATGCACAAGGCTTTGCTGAGAGCATGGCCTCATCCCTCCTGCTCTGGGTCTTGCTCACCATACAGTGCTGATAAGCACGTACAGCTCAGGCTGAGCAACCTTAGGGCCTGGCTGTCCTGTGAAAGCAGGAGATGAAGGACATTGCGAGTGTGGCTTGGCTGGTCTGCAGACAGGGGGAAGGCCAGCAGACGTGGCTGAGACTCCACCTGCTCCATTCCCAGGACATGGGCAGGTTTGACTCTGCTTCACCCATCCCTGGTGTGGGCTTAGGGTCTGGTGGTGGGAGAAAGAATTCCAGGGTGCAGTTGCCCTTCCCCATGGCCTGTCCATGGTCCCCTTTCTCCCCCAGATCCCTCACAGTGTCCTGCCCACCCTCTCCTCCCCATCTTGTCCCCTGGATTGTGCTTGTGCCACCCACCCCGGGAAGGACCCCAGGCTGCAAGGTGGTTCATCCGCCAAAGCCAGGAGTCACTCCGTGGGAGCTGTGGCTCCCTGCCACGTGGGCAGTTCACAGCACGCTCGGGCGATGCTGTGCATCCTGGGGAACCTGCCCCAGGGAGGGCAGGAACTGGGGTCTGATCCTGCTGGGAAATGCAGTGCTGTACAGATGGGTTCGGCCACATTTAAGATGAGGGGTTGATAGGGGATGGGTGACTTTGCAGAAAGCAGGTCCTGTGGATGTGAGCTCTGTGGGTCTTCATGTGCTCCAGGGTGGGAAGGGGGTGAGGACGGGGACCCTAACTCCTCACGCAGTGATCCAGGCTGATGACGAGAGAATTCACTAGAAGCAGTAGCTGGCACCAGGCACACGTACTGTTGCTCAGGGTTAGCTAACTGCTTGGGTGAAAATAAACTGGTTTATGACAAAATGCTGCAGCTCACTGTTCATCAGGGTCCCCTCCACCCCGCCCCTGTAGGGACAGTAGGTGATGGGATGGGTGCGTGGGTGCAGCCAGGTTGGGTGGAGGCTCTGGGTACCTGTGCCTTGCATGGTGACAGGGTGGGGACACAGACCCCTCTCACCAGCCCTGGGGGTCTCCAGCTGGCCTGAGCTTTCCTGCTCTCCTCCCACGGTGCCTGGGCACACAGTGCTCCTGTGCCACGGTGCCAGCAACCGGGGGACCTTAAAGGTGCTGGGGGATTCTGGGGCTTGCAGGGAGGAAGGAATAGATGCTGGGGGACCAGCCCTGCTTGCACAGCTGCTCTGGGGTTGTTTATGGCTGCAGGGCAGCACTCACTGGCCCGCACAGCCTGTCCCCTCCCTGTGTGTCCCACGGGCCTGGGGCAGGCCTGATGCCTGGAGAATGGGCTCTTGCACAAAGGTGTTCCCCACCAGTGTCCTGGATCCTGCTGAAAGGGTGAGGGGAGGGAGTTCGAGCCTTTCCAGACTTTTTCCTTGGGAAAGCGACCATTTAGTATCTCCATGTTTGTAGGACCAGAGCTGGACTGAGCACCTCCTACACCTCTCCCAGCCTCCGGTCCACATCCCAGCATCCTCCCAGTGAAGCCCCCAATGTGTCAGGGAGCCAGGAGTGTATGCCTGGGGCTCTTGCGACATGGATGGGGCCAGACCCCGGGTTCTGACCTCCTTCAGCTGCAACCAGCCTGAGACCAGCCTGTCCTCACCTCTGCTGGGCTGGCAGTGGGGACCAAAGGGGAGGCGGAGGAGCATCCATCACCCCACGCCAGTGCCAGGGCTCGGTGCCTGCAGGAAAGAGCTGGTGATGCCAACCCATCCTCCAGACCTCCTTGCCCAGAGGGTCTGAAAGGCGCCAGGATGCTCGTAGAGAGGAGAGGAAGGAGTGTTTCTTATTTGTGACACTGGGCTGGGGAGGAAGGGCAGCGGGAGGCTGAATCCAAACAAACAAACAAACAACAAGGCGGCCATGCCGTGCTCCTTGCGTAACCACTGCCTTGGAGGGGGAGCCGAGCTGGGCTGAGGCATCCGAGCGGAGAGGGAGGGATGTGGAGGACGTGCCGGGAGCTGGCAGCAGCGCCTGGTCCTCCGGCAGCAGTGCCAGGGCTGGGCAGGCACCCTTCCCATGGGGCGGCGCGGCAGTGGGAAAGGGGGTCTCGACTCCAAATTTCCTTCCCCCTTCTCCAGACGGAGTTAAGAAAGCACCAGGCGCGGAGGGGTTAAGAGTGCCATGCCGGTTAGACAAGCCACGGAGATGTTTTTGGCAGCTGGGCCAGGGGCAAAGGGGACCTGCCCTGGGTACCGGACAGATCAGAGAGGGGCATCGAGACAGGCTGCCTGTCGGGGCGGCGCGGCCAGTGCCAGCCTCACGCGGCCACTTGCTCCGAGCCGGCTCTTCCCTCTGTCTGGTTGTCGGCTCTATCTGCAGCTGCACCGAAAGCAGAGGGGAAGGAGGAGAGCAGAGAGAGAAAGCCCAATTAGTAGATGAGCAGAGAGAGGCATGCAGGAAACCCAGCCCCCAAAACACCAGAAATCGCTAATGAGCGCCCGGCCAGCCGTGCCAGGGTGCCGCGGATGCCGGCAGAGCCGTGGCCGCGCCGGACACTCACTTGGTCTGCTCGGCTGGGGCGACCTGGGGACAGCGACGGGGAGAAGCTGTCACAGGGTTGTGTTTAGCCTCGCCAGGCCACGGAGCTGGATTTTATCCACCTTGGCTGAGAAGTTTTCTATTTTCTGCATTGCTTTCTAAAACCGTTTTTGCTCATGCCCTGCCTCTCCCAGACATCCTGGGGAGGTGGGAGGCATTGCAGTTTGGAGGCCTGAGTTGCCCATTTAGGGGCTTCTTGGCTTTCCAAAAAAAGTCTTAGAAATTTAGTGCAGTGAGTCATATCACACAAGAAGGGACCAGTTCCAGCCTGGCTGGAATAATGCAGGTTATCATTTCAATTTTTGCCAAAAAATAATACTTTTGGGTGTCAAAAATATTTACCTAGATTTTTGTTCTTTTTTTTTTATTAGTCAACACCAGTTTTTATCTTATCTTTGCTCAAGCTGGACAAAATCAGTGGAAGACTGTGGTAGAGACACTGGTAGGAGTGGGGAGTTTCTTGGTCAGGCAGAGGCATCACTGACCCCACACTTTCTAACGAGCCCTTTCAGATATGAATCTATTTAGCAGGTCTGGGAGCCTCCCATTTTCCATTTTGAGTGAGAAAACATGAATTGAAACTCCAGAAATACTCTTCTAAGGTAAGATCCACAGTATCATTAAAAGAAAAAAGAGCTGCCCAGATGGGGAGAGCCTGGATCCCAACATCCCTTGACAGCATCTTGCCCTGCCTCTCCTGGAAGGTCTTGGGACCTTCTCCGAGCATGTTTGCTGCTTTTCTCCTCTCTGGGCCAGCCTTACAGCAGACTGAGCAGCAGTGAGAGCCCCCCTGAGGGCTGGGGGCATTTGGGGGAAAGGGAAAAGGTATTATCATGTACATCGCCTAAGCCTGAGCTGAGAGAGGAGCTGGGTTAGATGAAAGAAGACATGAGGCAAATCATCACCCGTCCTTTCAAATGGCATCTCCTTTCTTCTCCTATTTTCTCCCATTTTAAAGTTTCTAAATATCTGGGCAATTTTTCTTTCCCTTTTCACTTAGCTGAGCAGTGCCCAGGTTAGTACCTGGGCCCTCTCTAGCACCCTGGGACTTAGTAGCCTGCATTGGGAAGGAAATTTGGATCAGGAACCAGATTATCCCAAACTGTCCCAGATTTATCCAACACAACCAGCTCTCAAGAGCCAGAGTTGCTCTTTCTTTGACAGGGAGACAGCAAAGCAGCTCTCAAATCAAGTTATATGAGTAATCTAAATAAAAGCACCAGCCTCCTGCTTGTGGCGTTTGGAGCGAGCCCTGCTATGTTATCCAAGAACAAGCCAAAAGAGCTTTGCAGAGTTACGTAGCCTCTCTGGCTGAGTTTGTGTCTCTGAGTAAGGAACTCCGCTCTGGCAGGGCAGCTCCCTTTAGCATGAAATGATTTCAGCAGGAAAAGGACATTGGCAGGGTGGGGAAGGTTGTCCTTACTTTTGCAGATAGGGATCTTGTTACTCCAGGTCCCGTCCTTTAGACATTCGATCTGGAAGGAGTCGCTTTCCAGGTTATCCTGTGCAGAAGATGCCAGCAAAAACCACAATCAGTGTACAAGGCAAGGAAACTCCTCTCTCCATAAAAAGTCATTTTCTTGATGATTTAGTCAAGATATATCCAGACCCCCTGGAAGGGGACTTTTCTAGCTAAAAACTGTGATAAAATCATAACTAAAACTTTGATTTTATTGTTGCCAGCAACTCAGCGGCATGCTGAATGCAAAAGAACTGGTGTAATTTATTCCTGTTCTAGGTGCTGGGATGGGTAAGGAGGCAGCTCTGCATGAAGGATGAGACTGGGAGGAGATCAGAGAAATACCCAGCTCCATGTCGGAAGTCAAAGCGGGCTACTGGTTTGGAGGGAAGACAGCCACCCTGTGAGTCACCCAGTTCTCAGCTGTTTCCTGGAGAGGGCCTGCCAAAATCTCGGTCCCCTTGACTTGCTGAAGCTGTCCCAAAGTCCCGGAGGACCTCCCAGACTGTGGAGGCTGGCCTCTGCGGGGCTGCCGGGAAGCTGAGCCAGCGCCCGCCGAGGTGGCAAGCAGGCAGAGCCCTGGCAGCTCCCCCGGGGCTTTGGCTGACTTTTTCTCTAGCAGAGGTGCCAAGCCTGGCATCCTGTGAGCTGGCCGGCTCCGGAGGGATGCTGAGAGGGTGGCTTGGGAAAGTGCCATCTCCGCTCTTCCTCTGTGCCTTTGGAAAGGAGATTTGGTGGCTCTCGGAGGAGGCTTTTTCCTTGCCCCTGGGAAGTGGGGGGGAGGATGGTGTGTGGGTTGTTCGTTATCCCAGATATGCAATGGCTTTGGGAGGAAGGATCCCCCCTTTCCTACCCAGGTGCCCAGCTCCACACCATCACCCCATACCTTCAGTACTTTGTATCCAGTGTTACAGCTGATGACAACCTGGTCTTTGAAGGTGTACTTGGCTTGGGAAGGCTCAATTTTCCCATTGATTGGTGGTTGCACCAGTGGGCATGGGTTTCCTTTGAATAAAGAGCAAATAAAGAAAAACAAAACTCAGCTGAACTAATAGAGGGAATGGAGAGTCCCAGCTCTGCCACCCAGTTCCTGTAGCAGGGTCTGAGCATCCTTGCCCTGCTCTTGCTATTAACCTACACTAACATGGCTCAGCCAGGCTCTTCTAGGAGTGAAGGATCCAGGTCTTTCTCCCAGTCCTGGGCTTCTCCTGGCTTTGGGCATTACAAGGCTGGGAGATAATAACAGTAGCTTTTGCAATTATCCTCCCAAAAATGCACTGCTTTGCAATGTGGTCTTCTTTTAGGGCCCATCTGGCATAGGTAAAAAAAGCACCCTTTGATGGAAGGGCTCCATGTTGTTTTATTCCTCTCGTGATTTCTGAGACAGACACTTTCTGGAGAAGGGATCATGGACCACCAAACTCATAGTTTCTACCTGAGTGGTTTATAAAGCCCTTCCCATTGCCCAAGCCCAGCAAATGGAGGAAAGCAGCAGGAGTTACCAATTGCTGTGTATGACAGCTTCCAGCCCCTGTTCTCTCCCGAGTTGTCACTGTGGAAGAGGATCTGCACGCTGTTGGTCTGAGTTTCAATGCGTCCTGGGGACTTCTCTCCACAGAAAGGGCCAAACTCTCTATGGCCAGCTTTGATCTGCCAAGGGAAAGAAGAGCGGGTGGCTTGAGGGGATCCTTGATCCCTGAGGATTGCTTCACCCTGCAGCTGATGGATGGGGCTGCAGTGGGGTCAGTGGGGCTTAAGAACCCCACTGCAGCTGGGGGGATGTGAACCGAAAGAGGGTCACCATTGGCTGAGAAGGTGAAAATTAGATGTGGTAAGAGACATGGGTTCAACTGAGCACAGGGATTCAGCTGGCCTCACCACCCCCGTTTAGACTGGAGACATTTTTGTCCCATCACCAGGGCACTGGGGAAACAACAGGAGAGCGGGACAGGAGGAGTGTGCAGAGCCCAGCTCACCTTGATGTAGTCATAAGGACAGGTCACCTCGGGGTGGTCTTCCACGTCGAAGCTGTCCTCGAAGCTCAGTGTGATGAAGAAACCCTCCTCCAGTTCGATGCGGTACAGGCAATCCGAGCTCTTGGGGTAGGGGCTGGGGAAGTCAGCGCTGGCCACCACCCCACTCCTCTGGGTGTAGAGGTTGTCACTGCACTCCACTGAAACACAGCCGTGGCTCTCTTTCAGGGCCCTGCCAGCCACATCCCAGCCCTGACCACTCTCAGGAGCCCCTGAATATGGATCCATGCAAGGACAACCTCACATAGCCAACCTCCAAAAATGCCTATGACATAGACGGTCCTGAGCTGAAAGCTAATCCCAGCTAATCTACATGATACAGACTACACGAGCAGAGACTAAATCCTTTCATTTCTCTGACTTGAGGAGATCTATAGGGCTTAGCTGAGGAGCATAGCCAATGGGAGAAAACACATCTTCTTCCAACACAAGAGGACTGTGGGCCTTGGGCACTCTCCAGTCCCAGCCTATTGGTTTGTAGGGCAAGAGGCACCTTGTCCCTCCTGGCAGCAAGAGAGGGCAGTTTTGCCCGTGTTTGGTAGGTCTGTTGCCTGCTCAGGGACCCCTCTGTGTGACCATCCCCACATCCAAGCCATGCCTTGGCGGTACCTTTGCAGGTCCTGTTGTCGGAGTGGAGGATGTAGCCAAACCTGCAGGAGCAGTAGTACCCGCCGATGTAGTTGTGGCAGTAGTGGTCACATGCCAGCTCCTCGTCACTTTTCTCCAGGCACTCGTCCACATCTGGGATGGAGATAACAAGGAAGGGAGGTCACCCTGCAGTGCCCCACACATCACTCCTTGTGGAGACATTTGCTACAACACTGAGAAATTAGTTGTCCCACGGGCTGGGTCACACGAGCACCCAGTGGGTCCTATATTGCCCAAGGGCTGCACACAAGGACTTTTCCTGCTAAGGTGCCCAAGGCTGGCCTGGGATGGGATCCTAGCAAATTTGTTATCCCACCCTAGCAAGCTGGTCCTGCAGGCTTAACCACTGCTTACCCACGGCGGTGTAATGGGCGTCGAAACCAGTGAAGCGTTCTTCGTTGGAGAAGTCAGACCTGAACGTGAGCCCCATGTAGGGCCCTGGGGATAGGATTACTTGCTGGCCGGGAGCCTGCTCTGTGTCTGTCGTCTCCCTGCCGCAAAAGGTTGCCAGCTCCTGGTCCTCAGCTTCAATCTGTTAGCAGAAAAAACAGATGAGGTGAAAAAAAGGTGAGCACTTGGCCAGCTTTAGGGCTTGCCCCTTGGGCTCTGCCGAGCACTTGGACAGTGCAGGAGTTTGACACATCCCTGGGGTGCCCCCCAGTGCTGGTCACCTCTGAATTTTCTCTCCATGGGGCTGTGGGTGTCTGTGAGCCCAGAGACTCCATGGTGCTTTCCTGAGGGAGATCAAGCTGGGCTTGGAGTCATGCTCCACATGTGAGAGCTCAGGTCTCCGCTCTGCTCTGCTCAGGTCTTGCCCAGCCTGTCCCCTGCCAGGGCTCAGCAGTGTGTCCATGGAGCAGGCAAGGAAAGTGTCTGGCAGCCTTTGATGGCCACAGCCTAAGGTTGCAGCTCTGCACCCCTGGGTGCCCCGTCCTGCTCAGCCCTGCGCTGCCTTGACTCTAAAAATCAATTTCCAGCCATTCCCATTGCATTCACTTCACCTTCTGCAGCCAAGCTTGACCCTGGGGATGCTCAGAGCATGGCAAGTCTGACTCCCACTGCTCCAGCTCTCTGAGATGCCATTACTGCAGTAAAGCAATTAATGGTTTCTGCAAAATGAACACGGGGAGTCAGGTCTGCCCGCTCCTCTCTGTGGTCATCCTCTGACACAGATGCTGAGAGAACAGGTAGCATCTGGGATGCAGGGAGGAGCTGGGGGGTGTAAGGGCATGAAGCAGGGAAGGAGCCTCTTTGGGAGGTGCAGTGAGGATGTGGGCAGGCAGTGTGGAAGAAGGGTTGTGAAAATCAGCCTTAGGCTGTGTTGTTCCCACTCAGTTGGTACCTGAGATGTTCCCCCTCGCGTCCTCCCTCAGTCCAAATGCTGATCTGGGCAGCAGCATCTGTGAGGGCTGTCCTGTTGGAAGGCACTGGACCCCAGGGAGCCCCTGCCCATTGGTTTTGCATCAGCTCAAAGCAGCAGATGTAATTTGGATGGCGTTTCTGTCCCCTGGGCTGCCTTGGACAAGCTTGGTCCTGTCCCGGCCACCCAGGTCCCTGTCTGGTTCCAGATCTGTAGTACCAGGCACTGTTTGGAGCCACACACCCCGAGGGCTACAGAAGGGGACCTGTTGTCATGTCAGCATGCTCTCTAGCCTCTCTGTGCATCCCTTTAAAGCACAGCTATGCCCATGCCTTCAAGCACTGTAAGACCTGCTGAAAACCTTCCCGTTTTCCCTGGAAACCCCTTCCCTTCCTTTTTCCTCTCCATTTTCCCCAGGACCATTTCAGCATTGACCCCATCTCCTTCTCCTGCAAATCCCACCCTCAGCCCCTGTTTCAACCACAACCTCTCCCAGCTCATTCCCAGCACCCTGCCTGCTTTCCCCCAGGAGATTTGAATACGAATAACCCCTCAGCTGAGGAATGCGATGGACACCACCACCACACCAGCCTCCTCTGCTCATGCCAAGCCAACGCTTTTGAGGCCGTGATGAAGCGTGCAGCCCCCCCAGCCCATGCCTGGTGAAAATAGCCGCATGCTCAGGGACCCACGGGAGGCCTGGAGGTGTTGCTATGCTGTCCCTGGCTTGCGTGGCCTCAGAGAGGTGGGACTGTCCTCCAGCTGCATCCCCATCTCCTGGAGACCCTCGGGATGCACCGGCCAGGGAAGGTCGGGGGCTGAAAGGGAAATTTCCCAGGGCTGAACAAGCAGGCGGAAACTCGCTCACACCAGGGAAAGCCAACATGGAAATGGCAACTCAGCATGCCTTGACATTGCCTCCAGATATTTTCCATCCTCTCATACACGCTGGAGCCGGCCAGAAAAGAGAGAGACTTTCCGATGACAAATTTTGAGAATTTGGAGAAAAAACATGCGGCCCGCATTGGGACAAAAACCCAATTGAATTTTTTATTATTTTTTTTTTGTGAAACAGTGTTCTGAAAAAAAAAAAAAAAGGAAAACAAGTAATTTGGGATCCATCTGGTTTCAATCCCTTTGAAATATACTGTGGTGCTTTAGAATCTCTTCTAAATCCGAAAGATTGTTTTGAAATGAAATACTGTTTCAGACTGAGAAACGGGAGCACCATCACCAAAAGCAAAGGAAAACGGCATTTCGGCCCCGACATGCAGTCTTGGCTGCACAAGCGCGTGGCACGCAGCCTTTTCTGCATAAACTTCTTCTTCTTCTTAAGGAAACCTGCGGGAATGGGCAATTTCCAGCCAGCTCCTCTGTGCGGGGCCGGCGGCTGTCACCTCAGCAGGGACACACGAGCCACCTGCGAGCTCCCATCCCTCTCCTCCAGCCCCAGCCGGGGCAGGACCTGCGCACAGCGTCACCGAAGCACAGGAAAACCTCCCCTGTGCCCTGTGTGGTGGCCCGAGGATGCTCCTGCCGTGGGACCAGCCCCAACACTGCCCCCAGCATCCCTGGATACAGCCCTGGAGCAGCAGGATGAGACCCGGGAGAGCCGTACTCTCCTTGCCGAAGGTATCCGTGGCCCCTTATCTGTGATGGGTCCCATGCCCCGAGCCACAGGGAGCAGAGACAGCCCTCTAGCAGTAAACTAAACAGAGAGGTCATCATCCCTGGTTAATATTTGCTGCTTCTGCTGAGGACTGTATACTTTTTCGTAGATCATTTACATCCAGTGAGCAGGCTGGTAATTAAATCCTGGTTGTTTGTTTGGAGTTTCTCCCTCTCGGGTCATGATGTCGACGTTTTCACTAGAGAAGATGTGTCCCTGAGGGAAATATCAATTGCCGCAGAGAAATTCCCTATAAAAATACGCTGAAAGAATCCTCCTTTGAAAAATAAAATATAGCGACACTCTCGTGCCTTAAATTTACCCTTGCCACTGCCTCCTGCCGTCTTCCCTGTTTCTGCTTGCCTCCTCATTCCCTCGTTAACATTTCTGCCCCTCTGGATGGAGGCAGATGGGGAACCCTCCCCAGCTATTGAAATCCCCCTGTATTTTGGCTTGGGCTGTAGCTAAGAGAAGTGGTGAACCAAGCCGTGTGGTCCCCCTCTGCCCCATATTGATTTCCCCCTTTGGGGCAGAAGGCAGCGAAGAAACGCTGTCCCAGGGCATGGGCTGCCGGGGATGCTGGAGCAGCGATGCTCCGGAGATGCCTCCTGCAGCGGGTGGGTTAACGCAACCCCACGAACACCAAGGGGAATTTGGCCCGGCGGTTCAGTGTCTGCCGCCGGAGAGGAGCAGGCAGCTGGCAATACGGAAACGCAGCCGCCACCCCCCCCTCCTCCAGCCCTCCAGGAATGCACTAATTGGACTGATGAAGGCCAAACATACCACTTGTAATATATATAAATGGCTCATTAGGCAGAGAAATCGCAGCGCTGGGCTGAAGACACTGGGAACATGACATGGGGAGGAGACGCTCAGAGACAGGGAAGGGCATGAAACAGACCCTGCCGAGCTGACTTGCAGTTAGTGCTCACAAGAAGGCAACACCCAGATGAACGGGGGTTTTTTGCAAAATGACTGATGCTGCTGCTGCTGACTGTTGGAAATGAAGCAGGGATGGCACAGCCCCAACAGGAACCTCCATCTAGGTCTCCTGCAGATCCTCTCCCCAACATTCACGCATCCTCTCCCTGATACACATGTGTGTGTGCAAACGTGCACCTGAGTTTCCGCAGGAACAGCGGCTGTGCCACGGGGTAAAAGGGAGGATGGCTGGTTTCCCCTGCTGTGGGCTCTGCTCGGTGCCTGGAGACTGACCCGTCCCGCGGGATGCTGTGCCCACATGCCCCATTTCTGGGACAGGCCTGTTCCCTGGGGGGGCTGGGGTTGCAAGGAGAGCCCAGGCGGGATGCTGGGGTGCTGATGCAGCTGCTGGCTTGCTACCATGCCTGATCCTTCTCCTTCCCCTGCACAAGGGGTGACTGTGGTCCCCAGCAGTGCAGGGGGTGGCCGGTGCCACCAGACTCCTCTGCGCAGAGCACACGGGATGGGAAATGCGAGCAGCAAAGCGCTGGGCCCTCTGCTCCTCCTAGCTGCCTCCTGGGATTTGAAGTGCTCCTCTTGAGACCAGAAGAGCTCTTCTCCTGATCCCCCCCAGTGCCAAGCCCTGATTTCTGCTTTTTCCCCCTCCTTTGAGCAGAGGAAGGTGTAAATGGGTCCTGTGCCCTTCCTGTAGCCCCGGAACGGGCACGCACTGCCCTGAATGAGCATTCAGCTCCTTCCCTGGTCCCGCATGGCTCCTGCCAGCACCGCATCGAGCACCGAGGGTGTCCCCGGGGACAGCACCGCCCAGCACTTGGCACGGTGCAGCACACAGCCCTGCCCCACGCGAATCACCCGTGGCAGGGAACGGCACACTGTGAGCCCAGGATGCTGCGTGCAAAGCGCATCCGCTATGCACTCTAAACACCATGCCAAACCTCGGGGGGATGCAGCTCCATCACATCGCAAATCTTTCATAATCCTCCCCCCCCCGAGCTCTGCTTCCTGGGGTGGTGGCACCAGCTGATGCTCTGCCTGCAGCCCTGCCTCCCCAGTTTGGCCCATACCCCTGTTTCCCCCTCAGCAGCCCCTCGCTGGGGCTGGCAGAACCTGCCTCCTGCGCTCAGCTGGGCCCCTGGCCACCCCTGAGCAAATTTATCTGCAGCCACTGGTTTAGCCTGAGATGCCAGGCCAGCACACGGGGGTTTGTCGGAGTCCTGCCTGGGTGAGCACAGATCCTCCATGGGGATCTGCAGAAATGTGTCCCAAGTGCCACGTGTGGGCAGAAGTCTGAACACAACACGAAGAGGTGGATCCAAGGGAGACTTGGGTCGTGTCAGGGAAGATGGGATCCACAAAGTGTCACGCACCCCTCCGCTTTCCTGCCCCCATGCACAGTTGGAGAGACCCATCACAGACAGCCCCTGCGCTTGAAGGAGTGAAGGGAAAGCCCTGTGGCATGTGCTGAAACCTGCCAGGTCTCAAGCACGTGCCATCCTGAATGGAACCAACTCAGTGGTAGGGACTGGGTTGAAGAGACATAACCCCATGAGGACTGTGAGCCAGCAAGGACTTGCCATGGCGTGACTGGTGAGAAATACTCTCACCGCAGGCTCCAGCTTCACTTCAATCACGGAGCTGGTCCCAAGCTGGCTGCCAAGCCCTCAGGGGCCGATTCCATTCCAAGGCTTGACCGAGGGATGTGCAAAACCTCATGGACAGGACCCAGGCTCAGATCTCCCTAATAAGCTCAGCAATTTACTGTTGAAAGCCCCTCAGAAGTCAGGATTTCGTCTCCCATCTCTGGATCTCCATTGGGATTTCATCTCCCAGCTCCCTGCCTCTGCCACAGCACTCCTCAGTGACACTAATCAAGTCACTTAGCCTGATTTCCAGGTCACGGCCATAGCTTTCAGGGTGCCCTGGGCCAGTGCTGGAGACTTGTGTGCAAGTGCTCAGTGCTGGGTGACCCCAGAAAGGAGCTGAGCGAACCACAGTGAGACCCTCTGCAAATGAGGAACCCCCAAATCAACTCCCTTGGGACAGCAATGAGCAGGGCAGAGGCTGCCAAGGAGCACGGCGGAGGGCAGGAACCGAAAGCCCAGCATGGATGGCTGCTCTGTCCCCATCCCCCTGGACCTGGCAGGCAGCTGAGGGCGGCCATCCAAAACCTGGGGAGAGGCTGTCTCCAATGCGCCGGGGCCCGGAGCTCGGCTTCCCGAGGCAGCACGGGGCTGGTGTTTCCTACCTGCATGGGGCTTCTTCGGGTGGGTATTTCGAGGGGTGGCTGTTCGTCCCGCTCCTCCTGGCTCACTTCCTTGCTGCAGTACCGCTCCCCCTCTCTGCCATCCCCATTTGCACAAACAAGCCTCCTGGCCTGTGAGCATTTCTTTAGGAGCCATGTTCTTTTTCTATATATACACACACGCGTGCATATATGTGTATATATATAAATAAACAGCTATTGTTTTAATTAGCCATTGTTTCAGAGCTCTGGAAACTGTTCCCTTCTGAAGACCACCCCGAAGGCAGAGATCTGTGTGGATTTACAGCTCGGCTCGCCCTGAGCTTGCCACTCAGGATGACTTTCTACACTGCCCCAGAGGTCGGGCGCGTGGGCAGCCAAGGAGGTAAGGGAAGCAAAAGCCAGGGCACGGCAGCTTTCTGCCTGGCCTGAGCTGGGTCCCCATCTTGCATGGGGGCTGTTCAACCCCCATTTTGACCTCCTTCTTATGGCAGTCAAGACAATGAAGACCCTGATGGAGAGCATGGTCAGACCCATGGTCAGAACAAACAAGAAGGTGTTTCTTCACACACACTCACAGGCGTATAATCGTACATTTAACCTGTGCAACTCTCTGCCACAGGATGCTGCAGAGATTAAAGTCACCCATGAGTTCGGAAAGCAATGGTACAAGTTCATGGAGGGGGAATCCATTGAGCGCCATTGAAATACCACCTGTGGCTTTCTGAGCATCTTCTCTGGGACTGGCAGCGTATATGTGTCGGGTCTATAATGATATTCTATAGCCATGCACTGTTGGCCTCTGTCAAAGAGCAGGCTGGAGCTGTTTTTACATCTTGCACTGATACAGACAGAGGATGGACATACAGACCCAGGGAGGAAAATAGCCATGGAGTCCCTGCTCTCCTTAACCTTTTCTAAACTGGTGGTTTAGCAGCATCAAGATTGCACCCCTACCCAGCAGAGCAGCCTGCGAATCTCCCGTAATCCATCCATTTTCAGCACTTTTCAAATGTAATTCTGTGGTGGAGGCTCCGCAAGCTGAGTTACAGCCCCGAGCAAATTTAGACAGCTGAGATCTAAATCCCTGTGAAAAATACCGCCTTCTTATGGAAATCCAGCAGCAGGGAGAGCTATGGTGCCAAGTTGGCACCATGGCCAACTAACAGGGAGCCTTATGAAAAAGGAAAAATGAGCAGGGGATGAGGGGGGGAGGAGGGGTAAAGCTTGGAATGGGGAAAGTTTCCAAGAAATTTGCTCCTTGAGCTTATTGGGTTTTTAAAGCCATATATCTCTATATATGTCCCTGGCCCTTGTGCTTGGAGAAGATCCAGGAGAAGCAGAAAGAACTAATCAAACCTCAATGAGAGCTGTTAGTAGCAGAATGAGTGCCAGCACAAAGGGGAAATTAAAGCAGCGAATAACAGATCCTAGAGGGAAAAAAAACCCCCAAATCTTTGCTTTGTTTTCTTAGGGCAAGAAGAAAAGAATAATTTCAATTAGCTGGCAACTAGCACCAGGGCTGAATTCTGCAGTTCCAGACCTGGGTGCAACCTCCACCTGCCACTGGAGGGGCAGGTTGAGGCTTCTGCTGGACAATGGGGTAAGGCATATTTAGCCAAGCAAACCTAGAAAGCACCTGCTTGCTACTGCTGGTCTGCTAGAAAGCACCAAATCTGACCAAGTTCAAAGATACGGAGAACCCAGCTTGTCCTGGATGGGAAGGAGACCCCTGCTTGGACAGACCACTGGTACAAGATGCAAGGATGCTCCGTGGCACTGCAGTTTCTGATGGGCTACTGCCCAGCAATGGAGCAAACTGAAATCAGCTGTGGTTTTGACCATGACAGCTCCTGGGGAACCTCCACAACTTGTTTGTGCTGCAGGGGTTTGCCAGCAGCACCCCCGAAATTTGTATCTGAGCTATGACATGGGTTGAATCCAAGGGAGTCTTTGGGTCTGTGCCCTGCAGCTTGAGGGAGGGGTGCAGACCCCAACTTGCAGCCTCAAGCTCAGTTCTAACCTTTCCCTTTTGCTTCCCTGGGGGGTGGATAGGGTGTCCCAAGAGCCTGTAAGCCTCAGCCAGGGATGCAGGCTGGCTGCAAGGTGCACCCATGGCCTGGCACAGGGTGCCCAACTCAGGGGTCTTCCTTGCACATAAACGGCATCAGAGTGGCACAGGCTGGGGGTTTAGCCCCAGGGGTTTCATCAGCCCATGGATGTGTAAATCCCATTGTGCTGAGTGAGAATTAGGTGCCCAAATACTTTCAGAAATCTGGTTGTCCGTGGTTAAGCTCTGAACCTGGTGTCCTGCTCACTGTTAGTCCAATGGATGTTATCAGCTTACCTGATAGTCCACTGGACTGACAACTCCTGTGCCCAACAAAAGGGGAAAACCAGCTTGTTCCCAGCTTTTCTAGCACTATCCTCTCTGGGCTGGCCAAACAGAACTGCTGTCTATGCCACCATCTGCCCCGTGATACCACAGCTCACCTTTACATAGTCGTATTCACAGAGGTAGGATGACTCCAAGTCAAAATGCATGAAGTACAGCTTGATTTTAAAACCGTCAGGCACAGAGATGTTCCACGTCACTTCTGAGTCACTGGGGTAGGAATCAGGGAAATTGGGAGAGTGGATCTCCCCAAACATGTCCGTCAGCTCGATGGCATCTGCCGCATAGAGCAGCAAGGCACAAAAGGACCAGGTCAGGGGGTACCTGGAAAACACATGTGAGGAGATGAAATGAAACTCTGGCAATGCCAAAACCTGTTGAGGGCTTAGTTTCTTTTCCCAAGTGGGTTGTGTAAGGTCACACTCTTGAAATGGCCAGGAGAGGTGATGCAACACCGTGTCACCATGAGCAAACCCCCTGCCAAGCTGCGGGCAGATGGAGGTGAGAGTGGGGGCTGCACGTGGCTCCCAAGAGAGGAAAGCCCCTTTGGAGGGTGGGTGACACAGGTGCCATGCGTGGTGCAAAGGCACCTCCACAGCTCCCAGCCAGCTCCGGGCACTGTCAGGAGCTCGGTGTTTCTCACGCTTCTGGGAGCAGCAGCCGCTGGCAACACGTCCTTTAACTAATGGGGCTCTGATGGGCAAATCTTCATTTAATGGAAGAATAAACATAAGTATGCTTAATAAAATAATGATGCTTTCTAAATCAGTTTAATGAAAGCATCATGGCAATAACTGCTAAGTATCCTTATTATTATAACTGTTTAGCCTCATCCTGCCAAACTGGGATCATTGACTCTCAATAAACAGCACACATCTTTGCAGCTGGGCAAGGATGGACTGGGGCCCCAGCAGTGTAACCCAGCTTGTTACTCTCCACTATTTTCTGGTTTCCTCCTCTCTTCTCTTTGCTTTGGTTTTCTTCTTCTTTTCTTCATTTTTCTCTTCTCTCTTCTTGTCTTCTCTTCTCTTCTCTTCTCTTCTCTTCTCTTCTCTTCTCTTCTCTTCTCTTCTCTTCTCTTTTCCCCTCCTTTATTTTCCTTCCTTTTCCTTCCTTTTTCTTTCTTCTTTTTCTCTTCAATTCTTAGGGTACCACTCACCCCAGATGAAGAAGCACACAGAAGTTGAGATTCTTACTGATCTTTAGTCATCAAACTCAGCTTTGAAAAAATCTCAGTCTAAAGAGTTTGTCCCAACTTATTACCAACTTGTTTGTCCCAGAGGAGGACAGAGAGGACAGGTAACTCAGTGGCAGTTCAGTTGACCTTGCACCAGCCTTGAGCTCCATTTGAGCATGAACATGAGCATAAACTGAGTATTTCTCCATGCAAAAGGAGAACACCACCTGTGCTGGAAGCGCAAACACCAGAGCCTGTGCCATTGCATGGGACTCAGAAAGAGGAGCAGACCTCAGGCTCTTTACACCCAGTGGAGTGCACAGAGGAAAAAAACCATGCAGGAAATTAGAGCCATTAGAGATGAAAATTTCCACTTCTAAAATAGGTACTAAGGCCTGGAAAAGGCTTGTAGGTGTGTATTACAGGCGCTGGAACTACTCACATGTATACGTACACCCAGTTTCAAAATCAGGGTTTGATTTAGGTATGCTGGTGAGGAAATTGAAGCTATATAAGTGGATTATTTTTAACCTGTCTGTGTTCTTTCAAAACTAGGGCAGTAGATTTCTGGGGCTTATTTGTGTGGTGCCATCGCTTTTCCCAGCTGCTCATTACAAAGCAAATTTAATGGGAGCTGAGAAATTTGGATCGATTTTTCTTTCAAGCAGAGTGAGGTTGAACATGCCCTTTTCTGACAGTTTGTCTGAAACCACAAAAATGTGTGAAGGGAATATCTTTCTCCTCTGGCCAAAGTACATGCATGGGGCTGGATGCTCAGCTGGTGTAACTGGGCATCACCTCCTCGACTCGAACAGGCCGTTCGCCGGTGCAATTCTCTGCTTTCCCTTTAAACAGGGGAAGCAAAACAACATCAAACTTCTTTCCCATGCCAGGAAAGTCTTAACCTCACGTAAAAGTGATAAACGACCGTGGCGTGCACAGAAACCTGAAGCCCGTGCAGCACGTCCAGCCTCGCTCGCACCTTTCGCCCATGGACCATGGCAGAGCGGTACGCCCGGGCTGCGTGCCCGTCACCCGAGGCTTCCGTCAGCTCCTCCGGGATGCCGGCACGCAAGCCGGGCTGCAGCACGAAGCCGAGGCATGAGCAACGCCTCGTTTGGTCGCAGATGGGGGAACCGAAGCCGTGGTTATCAGAGGGAAAGAAACCTTCTCCGGCGGGATGCCCCCCCGCCCCCTCACACCCCCCCCCTCGCTCGGCCGTGCCCCGAGACCACGACGTGCGGGACCCCGGGGTCAGCCCGTGGCGGAGGTACTCACCTCATTTTGCTGCCGGGAGGGTTTGCCGGTGGGTTTGGCGCGGAGGATTGCTGGTTGGGTTGCGGGGGACGGCTTTGCCTCCTTCCAAACGCTCCGCTGTCCGCCTTATCTCTGTCNTTGTCTGAAACCACAAAAATGTGTGAAGGGAATATCTTTCTCCTCTGGCCAAAGTACATGCATGGGGCTGGATGCTCAGCTGGTGTAACTGGGCATCACCTCCTCGACTCGAACAGGCCGTTCGCCGGTGCAATTCTCTGCTTTCCCTTTAAACAGGGGAAGCAAAACAACATCAAACTTCTTTCCCATGCCAGGAAAGTCTTAACCTCACGTAAAAGTGATAAACGACCGTGGCGTGCACAGAAACCTGAAGCCCGTGCAGCACGTCCAGCCTCGCTCGCACCTTTCGCCCATGGACCATGGCAGAGCGGTACGCCCGGGCTGCGTGCCCGTCACCCGAGGCTTCCGTCAGCTCCTCCGGGATGCCGGCACGCAAGCCGGGCTGCAGCACGAAGCCGAGGCATGAGCAACGCCTCGTTTGGTCGCAGATGGGGGAACCGAAGCCGTGGTTATCAGAGGGAAAGAAACCTTCTCCGGCGGGATGCCCACCCACCCCCTCACACCCCCCCCCTC